>JASSRZ010019713.1:0-24441 GCA_032164315.1 Malacoctenus gilli | reverse complement strand
TATATAATTATCATTATTATTATTATTATTATTATTATTATTATTATTGTTATTATTATTATTGCAACGAAGCTATGGAAAATTACACATGACGACATCTATGTACTTTTGTTACATCTCATTATGTCATTCATTTGTGTTGAAACGATTGATCATAAAGTCACAAAAGATATAATCGTTTCATGTTAAAAATCTAAAACTGAAGAAGCAGAAAAGTATGTTGTGTTCGGGTGAAATTGGTTGTTAAATTTCTCCTCAGAGACACACATAAAAATGGGGTCTACGTATATATAACTACCAACGGGCAGAACGCATAAGGTCTTGGTAGTTTTTTGGTCTGGGCTGGACGCCGTAGCCCGGAAGCACACGTCTTCCGAGGCGGCTCCAGCAGGAAGGTAAAGTGTGTCAACGTTGCCGCTCTCGCTTCAATAGGATCTCGTGTGTTGTGCTATGTCTCTGCTGTTCCCTGGACCAGCTATAGTTGCAGTAAAGTTTGTTTTTTTTCTCCGTTTGGACGACCTCTTGCCAGTTATATGAATTGCCCACCAGTTTGGCACAGTTTAGCAGACAATGACAGCGCCTGCTAAGTTAGTTGTGAATTGAATTTCGCACTCTACAGGACACCGTATCCGTGTTATTACGTTGCAATATTACTGAAATAATCGACAAAAAGTTAAAACTATTCCAACATTTTGCTGTGTTAGAGTTTGGTTCGAGATTCAGTTTGATTAAAAACAAAACCAAAACAAAGCGACAATATTCTTGCCACCAAAGCAGTGCTGTGCTGGAGCAACGACCTGTTGGTGTGCAATTGTTCAGATGATGCCTCATGACACACCATTGCCACGTGCATGTTTTTTGGTTGTTGTTCTAGTTGTTTGTTGATGGGGTTTTTTTTAAGTTTGGATCATCATATGACAGAAAAGTCACTTGGATCACCCTGAGCCAAAAAGTCAGGGTCAGGCACTCCAGAGTTGTTGGTCGAACAACCAAAACAAACATCTAAGAACCTTAATAGGAAGAAGAACCTATTTGGCAAATAAACAACGGATTGCAACAAACAATTTTTGCTGTTTCTGCATAAGTCCTTTAAAAAAACCTTGTATATTTAAGTTCTGAAACCCCAAATCATGCAATGCAAATAGTAACATATGGTAAATGTACAGCATTCCCTTTTGTTTCAGCCCCCCACCCCCAACACACACACACACACACACACACTCACAGCAGCAAGGGGCTTTTTTTTTTGCATGCTGCAATGCCTTGCTCACACATCGCATGTGCGAGTCTACCCATGTGCGCGTTTGCAAGCGTTGGGCGTCCAACAATGGAGCCGCAGCGATTGTGTTGCGAAAGCACTGCTGGCCCAAGCGTAGCCCGTGCATTGTCCTTGCTTGTATCGGGAGTGCCGAGCCAGCAGTCCAGGCAGCCTATATTGTTTGGCCTGGGAGGGGGATACTCCTGCAGAAACGACTGGAACTGTTTTGGGTGAAAAATAAAAAAAAGTTTCTTTGACCTAAAACTGTTGAAAAGCCAATAAGAAGTCAAACTTTTTTCATGATCAACTTCAAGAAAAACAGAGGATGTTCCATGCTGATCTCACGGAGGGATGTTCTCGTTTTCAAGGCAAAAACAATCGGCAAGAAATGCCATGTTTGAATGCTGTGAGGTGCTCAGGGAGCAGGAGAAGGCTGATCTCGCGTCAGTGAATCGGCCGTGTCTGTGCGTGCGCTGTGGACTTACCTGTGGACGCGCAGCCGAGTGGCAGAGGTGTTTGTGTGAGCCCAGCGGTGTACAGTAGAGTAACAGGGGCTTGCCCTTATCTTTCACATGACAGCAAGGGGGGCGGCCTGCCGGGTGTGTTTTTGGGGAGGGGGGAGGGATTCGAACAGAGGATGTTCAACCTGGGGGAAAAAGGTTTGAGAACAAGTAAAACTTGATGTGTATCTGTTTTTTTTTGTTGTTGTTTTTTTTAAACTGACAAATAATTTCTCCTATCCAAAGCTGGAGATGTTGTGAGCTGCCAGTCTGTGAACGCCTGTTGTCACGGCAATCGAGACATCCCGGCAAACGAGGAGAGGGTCGTGTATATTTGAAAGATCAGAGCTGCACGGCAGGAATTGGAGAGGAAGGTTGCTCTCGAAAGGTGGCTTCCTGAAGGGTGCGCGGTTGTCGTGCTCTCAGTAAAATGTTGACTAAACAAGTAGAAATCAGCTCAGGAGATGGGACGATGCTATCACATCGCAACGCAAGCAGCGAGTTGGAGGTTACTGAATCTAAACCGATGCTTCAGGGGGCCTGCCACTCGTTCCATCGTCTCCCAAATTGAAACTATAACCAAACACGATATGTTTACTTGGAATAAGCTAACATTAAACCTTTCCTGTTTGGAAGTGCCAATAATTCGTGCAAAACTGTCACCAAAGTACCGCTCCGGTGCTTTCCAGCTGGTGGTCTGAAGTCTGAGACTGGCCTGTCAATCAAGTCGAACCGTCCCCAGTACCCATTGCATTGTCATGAGATATAAAATCATTTTTATTAATTAGAAAATATAAGTTGAGAAATATTCTGTTATTTTTTTTCATAAATCTGAAAAAAATAGTGATAATAATCTTAAAAATAATTAATATGTAATATAATATTATATAATATGATAGAATATAATGTCATATATAATATATAATATGATATAATTTAAGAAAATGAAAAAAAAATCTGGGGTGATTTTACCAAAAGAAACAACTGGCAAAACTTTGTATATATTATTTTTTGATGGTTTACGTTTCTTCATGACACTTTCCGGAACCATGGAATGCTAACATGTCCTCGATAATAAACGGAGAGACAATAAGCAACACGCAAAGCCGTGCATTTCCTCTGGGCGCTTGCATTCGGGTGACGTTATCGAGGCATTTAGGACAAGCCAATAGGGTGTTTATTCTCTTCCGTGACTGCCTGCACTCTCCAGCAAAAGTCTGATTTAGGCAAGTCTCTATTTAGCTTGGATCATGTCCAAAAAAAAGCAGTTCTTTTCTATTTGGCGCTGACACACTGGATACAGGACGATGCCACCACGCACATGGGAAACGTGTCAGCTGGCCCCAGTGGGTTGGCTGAATGCGTAAAAAAAAACCCAAAACAAAACCATCTGCAATCGCACCTCCAGCATTGCAAGGTCAGCGTGAGACACATTCCCATGAATGCACGACATTCCCATGAATGCACGATTTTAAAGGTGCAAGCTTTGTCAAATGTATGTGCTTAGGCTGGTATCAAGATGTGTCTCTTTCACGCAATACACTAAACTCTTGGGCCTGGTTTTTCTTGGAGGTGGTTGCCCCTGGCAACACCGACAAGTCATCTACCAGGAGGTGTGTTTGCTTGCTTTTGACGAAGATTGTACCCCCCCCCCCCTTTTTTTTGCTTGTTTTCTGGCTTGTAGACATGACAGAGAGTCTGAAGACCCGCGTTACTTTTTCCAGCCCCATCATACAAGTCCAGGTAAGTTGCTCACCAATCTGTTGCCCTGCTTGAATTCAACAGCAAGGAGAGAACACAAGCCCGCGATGAAGTATGTGGGGAAAAAAACGACTTTCAGAAGACATCAACAAAAAAACAACAAATAAATGACAACTTAGTGGGGACAACATCACGAGCACCATAGGCACCACCTACTTGTTGCGCAGCTCCGTGAAGATGGCGACTCGGGAGAGTGCCCCCCTCCAAGCCTGCCAAACGTCAGGGTGCCACCTGATAGCGGGCCGCGTCGCTTAATCGCTCGCTGCAGCCTGGTGAGAAAAAAAAAAAAAAGGGAGGAGCCAGTCGCTGAAGGGAACTTCATCCACTCTCGCAAGGGGAGTGTTGGATTCTCCTCTGATGTCTGGGCGCTCCCCAGACAGATTGACAGACCTCCCCCTCCCCTGCCCTCTATCTAAGGCTGCCCATCTTTCACACCCAGTTTCTAGGATTCGCTCGTGTCTGTGGTCTCTGTTTCATTCATGTGTTTCCAGCCACTGTTTGCTTCTCTCGAGTGTTTGTCTTGTGACGTCTTTTTAGTGTCTAAAGCTTTTCTTGTTTCAGGTGCTTTACTCTTCCTGTGTTCCCGTTTGCATGATTGATCCCAACTTGTTCCCCTTGAGTGTGTGCTAAAATTGTCTGCCTTCGCCTGGACTGTGCCAGTTCGTCTCCGTCTCTCAATTCACGCGATCTTGATCTTGTCTTGTACGTTATCGTCGTTTGTTCCTCCTCATTTTAAGTGTGGTTTTCTGGTCGATCCTTGAAGCTGAGAAGCTGAAAATTGAACATGAACCTCCCATTCTAACCAACTTTGGGGGGACTGTTGAGAGGACACTCTCCTTTAAAGAACATCTTCAAAGGATGGGAGCTCACTTCTTAGCATGTCTGGCGAGGAACCTTCATTCAAAGGATCCTCCAAAAATCTTCTACAGTCCACAAAGGTTGGAGTCCAAGTCAGGTTCGAGTTCCCAAAGGTTCGAGTCCCCAAAGGTTGGAGTCCCAGTCGGGTCCGAGTCCCCAAAGGTTGAAATCCAAGTCAAGTCTGAGTCCCCAAAGGTTCGAGTCCAAGCCAAATCCGAGTCCACAAAGGTCGGAGTCCAAGTCAGTTCCCAGTCCCCAAAGGTTGGAGTTCAAATTAGGTCCGAGTCCCCATGATCCCAGTCCAGATGAAATCAAGAGTAAACCCCAAGACAGAAACAACATCTGAGATATTGTGATGCTACAGGTTGTCTGTCTTCAGTTGCTCTAAAAGGTTTGTTGTGAAGGATGACATTCAATTTCCGGGAATAAAAACAAGGTTGGACTCAGTCAAGACAATTGAAATATTTTGCGAGTCAAATATCCGAGTCTGAGTAGACAAAGCACTGTCTCAAGTCCGGACTTGAGTCCTAATCCACTGCTTGTTTTAGATGACCAATCAGGAAAGAGGTTGGTTGCCATCCAACCAACCTTGATAAAAGGGGGTGGGACATCCCAAACACCTTGTGTCAGACTGCCAGGCTACGTGTTCTTCTGCATTTCGCGAAAATAAAAAAAAGTGTGCAGACAAACGTCACACAAACCCCCAAAAGATAGCGCCACTGTCTTTTCTGGATTACTGTCATTTGAATCCAACCAAATGAGCGTTTCTTTTTTTACTTTTGCAGGCGGTGAGAAATCTCGTTGCTGCTGTGCTCAAGGAAAATGGCTCAAAAGGGCAAATCACAGCGTCCACCACCCAGGCGAGTTCCAGCATCTTCCCTCTTTTCTTTGCTTAGGTTGGTGCTGATTGACAATAGCATGCTACTCAGCCTGTTTTTTCTTGTTTGTGTGCGCGCATCAGGGCCCTGCCCTAGAAGCTCTGTGGGAGCAGTGCTGCAGCGAGTGCACCCTGGTGTGCTTGGCGTGCTGCGACGCAGTGGTGCTCCTGGTGGATCAGGGCCATGCGGACCTGCACTATGTTGTCAACAGTGTCCTCAACCTCCTGCCTTCAGCCAGGTACCCAGTAAACATGGCAACCCCCTGTATTACGTCCCTTCAGAAGGAGAAAAATGGGCCATTTGTCCAATGGACCAATCAAAGATCGAGAGCATCATGCTTCACCTCGAGTGTTTTCTGGGCTCGTGACTTTGCTCGGTCTCCGTTTGTGACTCGGAACTGTCCAACAGGAACGTCCAGGGCCTGATTAAAGTCATCGGACAGCTGCTGCAAATGCAGGCCGACAACAGCGACCAGGAAATGCCTTTCGCCTGTCCCTATTCTATCAGGTCAGTCCGTGTCCCACTGCTCATTGGTTGTTTTGGTTGTTCAGGGTTTTTTTTTTGACAAACACTATTCGAGAATGAGACCCCTGAAGATACTATGCATCAAAACACCATTGTTTGGTATCAATGGCATTATAGTCATTAGAATATTGAAATATTCAATTGATGGATCACAATGCGATCCATAAAAACAATGGCTGAGCTTCAACAATTGTGGGATTTTTTTATTTTGCATCATGCAGGAGCAACCCTCACCCATTCATCACAGCCCTGGAGAACAGAGTGGAATGCTGGCCAGCTTTGCTGCTGGAGATGGGCAACTTCATTAAGCAGGCAGCAGAAAGGTCAGGAGAGGCTGCGACATCCAGTCACGTCGAGCACCTGCCTCTGTGCAGGCTGATTCAAGTTGTTCTGCCCTTCGTAATTTTTGGAACAGAAACAAAGGAAATTACATTACCATGCTGGTCCCCTTCCTGCGCTACCTCTACTGTGAACCCCAGAGGCAAGCCCAGCATGCTGTCCTCCGACACAGCCTCCAGAGGGCGCTGCTCCCCCTACAGCCCGAAGCTGGGGCAGCATCTCTGGTGTCCAGCGCAGCATCTGATGCTCTGCTGCTTTGCCTCTGCCAGCTCGTTCCACACATGCAGGTAACTGGTTCATCATTTCAGATGCTGTGTGTAAAAATAAGAGAAAAGGTTCACCTGGAGATGGGAGTAAGTCCTATACACGCAAGTCTCAAGTAAGTCACAAGTCTTAGCCCTCAAGTCTGAAGTAGGTCACAAGTCATAGCCCTCAAGTCTCAAGTAAGTCCCTAAGAAAATCTTAGCCCTTGAGTCGCAAGTAAGTCGCTAGTCTTAGCCCTCAAGTCTGAAGTAAGTTGCGAAGAAAGTCTTAGTCCTCAAGTCTGAACGAAGTTGCAAGTCTTAGCCCTCAAGTGAGTCACAAGTCTTAGTCTCAAGTAAATTGCAAGTCTTAGCCCTCAAGTAAGTTGCAAGTCTTTGCCCTCAAGGAAGTCGCAAGTCTCAGCCATCAAGTAAATTGCAAGTCTCAGCCCTCAAGTCTCAAGGAAGTCCCAAGTCGTCCGTAAGGAGAATCAAGCAAGTCAAGTCCAAGCATAGTTTTCGTCAAGTCATTATCAAATTAGTGATTCAAGCGTCTGTATTTCACCAAACCGGTTTTCAGAATCAATTTCTTTTTTTATTGTAACCTCATGCCCATGTACTGGTCTTGGCTCACAGGACTCCCTCGATCCGCCTGATCACAGATAAGATCCATCAGCAGAGAGCAGACAGAGACAGTGACAGAGCCCCCCTCCCCTCCTTCCTTCTGTCCCCTGCAGGTAGACAGTGTGGAGGCAGTGTTGGAACTGTGCGGCTTTGCAGACATGCTGCTCCGGGGTCTCAGCAGCACTTCCGGGGACTCCTGGCGAACAGAGCGAGTCCGTCTGCTCCTGCAGCTCCTGTGCGCCTGCCAGCAGTGCCTGAAGGTGAACGGAGACTGCCGGCCACTCCTCAGCCTGATGGAGCAGCTCCTGCCCTCCTGCCAGCAGGTAACTCTCTCGATCCAGGACCCGCAAAGACCGAATCTCCAAACTTTGACTGGAAAACTCTTTTAACTCCCTGAACTGGTGTCTTACTTGTGTACACCTGTAGAAACACTGTGTGGGTGCTGTGTATTTGGTAGGACCTGCCGTCGGATGAACTGGTGATGGGGGTGGCCCTGCTTCTGATTGACGCGCCTGCAGCTCAACAGACTGACCTGCTGCGTCTTGGTAACATCTAAAGTTGAAAATCTCTCCCAGTGTTTTCTTTCCTTGGCTCGGTGGACCATCTGCAAACGAGTTTACAATCAGAAATTGCAGTTAGTCAGTGCTCGCACATTAGCGTGCTTGGTTCACATTCAGGAGAGCCATCAGGTCACATAGGTCCTTGCAGCACACTTGAAGAAGATCAACTGCAACTAAGTGGAAGCCTCTTGTGGGCCAGTTGACACTCAGACTACCAACCTTGTTGTTATAACTCCACAAGTAATGTTTAGGGATGTCCAATATTATCGGCTGATATTGGTGTTAAAATGCGATATCGGAAAATATCGGAATGGGTTTTTGTACTGATAGTTTCACAAACGAAGATTTCGTAGTACAATCTCATGACATTTCACTATGGAACAATGAAATCTCACAAGATTTCGTAACGGAACAATGAAATCTCGGGAGATCTTGTTCAACTGGCAGCGGCCCAGCATGACTGAATGACAAAATTTGAGAGATGTGGTATATTTTTTAGATATTCATGTTTCTTTGTGATTCAAGTTCATGTTGGAGACAGGGGGGGGCTATATTGGTATCGGTTAATATCGGTATCGGGTATCAAGAGATGACTAATATCAGTATATCGGTAAAAAATGCCAATATCAAACATCCCTTGTTATAATGATAGTAATAGATTACCAGTTGGGCCAGTAGATCTGTAGAGCTTCTCCAGGTCATTCAGGGGTAAAAGTTGACTTTGTTGATGCTATCACTCGACCGAGGCATGTGAGAATGGAAGCAGTTGGTGTTGACAGCACAGTCGCTTGTTGTTGAGAAATAGAGAGTTGGATTTTAGAGTAATCACAGGCTTGTGGCCTTTGGGCAAAGTAGGTGATGACAACAGTCAGTAACTTCAAGTGTCCTTTTCAGGCAGCCTGAAGCTAATTATCTTTCTTAAGAGTCAGCAACACTTTGTACAAAGCGAGGATTTGAGGAAACAACCCTCAGAACAGGCTGACTTCTCACAATTTTTGCACTCAAACAAACTGCCTCCCTCATGCCCCCCTCTTTTTTCCCCCCTCCACACAGCCCTGAAGCTGGTCCCAGAAGACGTCGAACTGTCGCCCTGGCTGAGCTCCATCCTGCTCCTTCCAATGCTGCAGCTCCTCGCCTGCTTCAGCCTCACCGAGCTGCTGGCCAACCAGAAGACGAACAGCCTGAATCAGAGTCTGGCCCGCTCCCTGTTGCACGGGATCAGCAGGCCCAAAGGTCAAGCTCAACAGGTGACCCCTCCGACTCCTTCTCCATCCGCTCCTTGTACTCTGATATTTGAGAGTCTTGAACATGTTTCGTCTCTGTCAGCCCAGCTCACCAGTGCCGCTTCCGCTCAGCTCCTGGCACAGCGAGCTCAGGGTGGGTCTGTCCGTGCTCTTCAGAGTGACCAGCCATCCGGCGGCGGCGGCAGACTGGCTGCGCGCGGTCAGCTCGTCCCTGTCAACTGGTCAATGCCTGTCCACCTCCCTTTCCCTCATCGTGAGCCACCTCCTGATCACAGGCGAGGAGGACGTCTGTCGGCTGGCTTTGGACGCAACACAGGCCATTGCTGCAGCCGACCCCTGCCAGGTGTCCTGTCCACACAGCTGCTGCGTGCTCGGTTTCACTTATCGACGTGTTTCCATTCAAAACTGCATGTATTCTGTGGTGAAGGGTGCTGGACTCAGACCTCAGTGCTTTTACTTTGGAGCTGGAGGCCTTCTGTTTTAAAAAGAAGACAACAGATCTTTTTACAGGGGCAGAATAAAATGTTTCTTTTTCATATCAAAAACGTATTTCAAACATTCTGCCCTTATCTAACACAACTAAGAATGACCTCAGAAAAGCTCAACTAAAATCTTTCTCATGGAGTCCTTAGGATTAGGCAAAATACTTTGGTCAATGGCAATGTTATTACCATTTCAAGTTGATTTTCTCATGTTACAAATTTCTGATGAAGTGGCCTGTGAACAGAAGCGCATGAAGTGATGTGGTTTGTTTTTTTGGTTGGTTGGTTGGTTGGTTGGTTGGTTGGCTGGTTTGGTTTGGTTTGGTTTGGTTTGGTTTGGTTTGGTTTGGTTTGGTTTGGTTGGTTGTTTTTTTGTTTGTTGGTTTTGTTGTTTGTTTTGTTTGTTTATTGGTTTTTGTTTGTTTTGGTTTGTTTATTGGTTTGTTTGGTTGTTTGGTGTGTTTGGTTGGTTGGTTGGTTGGTTGGTTGGTTGGTTGGTTGGTTCATTGTTTTTTATTTGTTTGTTGGGTTGTTTTTTAGTTGGTTGGTTGGTTGGTTTGTTGGTTGGTTTTTTGTTTGGTTTGTGGGTTTGCTTGGTTTGTTTGTTTGTTTGTTTTTGTTTTTGTTTTGTTTGTTGGATTGTTTGGTTGTTTGGCAGTTTGGTTGGTTGGTTGGTTGGTTGGTTGGTTTGGGTGATTTGTTTGGTTGATTTGTTTGGTTACTTGGTTTGTTCGTTGAGGCTCCCCCGCACTGTAACCTGCTGCCTGTGTCTCCAGGTGCCGTCCATCATCCCTGTGCTACTGTTCAAGCTGGCAAACGAAAAGAATCCCAGCTTGGCTCATGCCGTGCTTCACTGCCTGCCCAACATGGCAACTCATATGGTAACAAAGCACTCCGACCATCCTGCTGGCAAACTTTCTTTTTTTGTTTATCATCGTCAACATTTGTGTTGTGTTCATTTTGTTTCTTCTGGCATTGGTTTTTCCCAATATTTGACTTTTTTAGTGTTCATCCACTTCCTGTTTCAGCTTTGTGTCCCCATGGTGCTGCAAACCATCCACATGCTGGCCAGCGTCTCCAAGCTGAGAGCAGTGGCAGTCCGTCTCATGACTGCCCTTTGGAAGAAGCAGGTCCGTCACTGTTAAAGATGCTCTCCAATTGATGTGAGTCACTTGTTACCGCTCATCTCACTCTCTTACTCAAGGACCGGGTCTACCCGGAGCTTCAGCGTCTCCTCGGCCTGCAGGACAACACGGTGGTTGTGGGACGGAGCACGCAGTGGGAGCTGCTGCTGTCCAGGGCTGCCTGCCTCAGGGACATCTGCAAAGAGAGGTAAGGCCCACACGCTCGCAACATTTCAAGGAGTTGAGTGATGAGAGTTTCGATCGGTGAAGGTGTTCTTTTGAGTAGGTTAGGACCTTTTTTGTCCATCTTTAACTTGGTTGAATTTGCTTTTTTCTACCGTTTCAGGCCCTACCAGCACGGAGGCGATATGTTGGCCGCCATCACGCTCACCCTCAAGCAGTGCTGCAGACCCGAACTGGCAACCCCCGCCGCTTTCGCCATGCAGGGTCTTCAGGAACTGTGTCAAGCAGAGGTACTGCACCCGTGCAGCGCTCCCCTTCTGGAGTCACGGCGGGAAACACGCTTGTGGGTTGAGTTTCAAGTTAGTTCCAGCGTCTAAAAATGATTTCTTCTCAACGCGACTCTTTTTTTTATTTAAAGGTTGTGGATATTATTTCGACCTGGAAGAGTCTCAGACCTGAGCTCAGCTGCGACGCTCGCCCACCAATGGTCGAAGCCATCGCCAAGTTCCTTGCTCTGGTCCCCCAGCTCGCCGTCAAATCAGAGGAATATGAGGTATCCCATTGATTGAACTGAAAGATTAAAGGATGGGTGGCTCGGTTTTGGAAAAACGGGTCATCAATTGGATGGGTTTTTTTTAATGCTGCGAGTTGAAATGTTTTTTTTTAATCCTTGTCAATCACCCAGAAACTGAGAGAAGAGGTGGTCGGCTTTCTCTGGAGCTACGCACTCAGCAAGGTCAGTGGGCTGAAAGCTTTGCAGCAAGTGGAAAATGTCATTTTTTTAACATTTTCAGAAAAAAGGAGACTGTGAATTATTTAAATCTGATTTTTTAAAAAATCGGATTTTGCAACTTTTCTTCATTAGAATCCACAGACAGCAAGTCACGGCTACAAGGCCTTGGCAGAGTTTCCTGAAGTGGTTCACACACTCGCTTTCCTCCCAGAGGCGGTAAGACTCCCTTTCTTCTTTCCCACCTCCCATCACGCCTTGGCACCTTTAACACAGATTCTCAGGACACACAAAGGGGAATAATACTCCATAGAAGTAGAAGTAGAAGGAGTCGTCATCGTAGTATTAACAGTTTTGGTTTTAGCATTGATTCTTTTTTCTAATTCTGTGATATTAGGAGATCCTACATGAAAAAAATTGAGTTGAGTTGGTGTTGAATGGTGGTGGAATGACAGAACCTGCATTGATTCACATTCTTGTAAATAGTGTTTGAGGCACAGAGCACAGTTAAAATTTTAGCACAGCAACTTAAAGGAAAAGGAAGTCAAAGCTGGAGTCTTGGTCGCATCCCCCGATTGGTCCACCAACTTTGGCGAAGCTGCGAAGGAGGGGCGACCCACAGACTGCCACCTTTGGCACCTTCTGTGCACTCAGGCGCCACCAGCGCCCAGCCTGTTTTGTGGGTGATACCTTCATGTAAATCTGTGATTCATGATGCTCCAGTAAGTGTTCGTGTCTGACTAACTCTCTCTAATGTCTTGATCCAATCGATCTGAAGGCAAGACCACCAGCCAAACTTCGTGATGGGGCAGATAACCAGACTGAAGAGGAGGAGGAGGAGGAGGATCTGAGTGTTCCAGGCTCCTCCTATTTGAAACTGCTGACTCTCACCTCCATGTCAGTTCTGCCAGGTGAATCCAAAACAAATCCTCAACGTGTCCCCTTTTCTTTCAACCAAGTTCGACTGGACCCAGTTCTTAGCTAATGCGAATAATAAGTCAGGGAGGCTGTAAAACGTAATCGGTAGGAGTGCTGCAAGTGTCATTTGTGTGTTTTTCTTCGTGATGCCTTTTATAGAGCCAGTCTGCGAGAGGATTTTCATTTAATTCCACAAGCTGTCAGGCCGAAGCGACGACACTGCAAAAAGCGGCGTCTTAAAAACAAGAAAAAAAATGAAATCACAGGGAAAAAGTACTCAAAACGACTAAAATTATCTGTCTATTGCAACAAGATTTCTCCAATTAAGATTGTTAAATCAAGAACTGTATATATTAACACACTATTAAAAATTGTAATCAAAATTACTCGCATGATTTCCCTGTTTAATCACAAATAACTGCATTGTAATTGCAAAATCCAATAAAGAATCCAAAAGTAGTGTTCAATGCACTTTTATTGCAATACTCACACATTTAAACAAAAGCACCAAAACACTCTTAAAATCAGCACTTGTTTAAGACTAGGGCTGGGCAACGATTAAAAATTTTAATCAAATTAATTGCATGAGTTCCCTGACTAATCACAATTAATTGCATTGTATATGCAAAATCCAATAATGAATCCAAAAGTAGTGTTTAATGCACTTTTATTGGAATATTCACGCATTTGAACAAAAGCACATAAAACACTTAAAATCAACACTTGTCGAACACTAACGGTTAAATAACATTCAGTGGAAAATCTACTTGAAAAACTGTAAATTGTAAATTACTGATTGTTATGAAAAATCAACACATGCAAAATCCTGAGCCACAGTCATAACATCGACATTTCCAAAATAAAAGCATGTGAACAGCATTTGCGAATGCGCAATAAAAATAATTATAAGCATTAATACATTGATGGGTTAATGATAAAATAACGCATTAATGTTCCCAGTGCTAATTAACACTTAAACTAAGGAACTAACTCTTAGAAAAAGAGAAATTAGCTAACGCTTCAAAACCAAACTTTTTTTATCGTTATAAGAACCAAATAATTTACAGTGTACAGACTTCTCCTTTAGCCTGTACCTCGCAATTATGATCAAGTCCTAACATCAACAGTTGGGCCAATACACTTGATCCAACAAAGACAACATACCAGACCAAGCATATGATAAGTCATGCATCAGTTTCTCGTGTTACAAATCAATGCTACTATCCAAATCTTACACGATTCAAGACTTCTCCTTAAACTGTCCTTTTCATTTTTGCCCCAGCCTTCCAGCACTTCCTTACGTCGCTGGTGAAGCAGGAGATGAGCCAGATCCCGCGCGGCGTCTACTTCTCGGCACTCAGGGGAGCCGCCCTGCATTCGGACCAAGGGAAGACCGTCGCGGGAATCCCGTCGTTCATGTTGAAAACCTACGAAAAGAACAAGCAGCCGGGCCTGAAAACGGGATTAGCAGGTACTTTGCAGAACTCCCCTTTATGTAAAAGATTAGTCCGTTGGCGACCGAAGCAAGCACAAACCACTCGGGGGTGCCTGTGAGCACCAAAAAACAGTAATAAAGTGGTAGGTACTGGCTCGCTGAAGCCCCGCCTCTTTGCTCACGTTTGGCCTTCATGTTTCTGACTTTCTGCGTTGTATATAAATCAGGTTTGTGCCACTAATCTGCTTGTTTTCTAGCTGGGCTACTGTTCTGCTATGAGCTGCCCATCCAGACGGACCGCGACGGCCGACCGATTGATCGCTTCCTTGTCAGCCGCAGCCGCAGCTACCAGCACACCCTCACTGCCCTCATCCATGAGGTACGTCCGAGTGGAATGGGGGAGAGGGGGGAAACAGAGATGTCCCCGATAACACTCGATCTCGACGTGTAGGTGAACATCCAGCCCTCGGAATGGCACCACGCCCTGATCCTGCCAAAGTCCTGGAGGGGCTTCATGAGCAGAGCGTTCCATGCCATCCTGCAGGTCAGTGCCTCTGTTGATCACGTTTAACCCCCTTCAAAATAATAGTTATTGTTCAAGTAACAACTTATTTTGCAGCATTTACACTGAAATGCGCAACGTCAGGGAGCTTTAGTGACACTCTGTATGACGAAAGTGGACAAAATAAGATGCAAAACCAGTGGTGGCTCCTCAATCACTGACACTAACGAAAGCTTTAACTTTCAAAGTAAAAGCCCATCATTTGTACGTCAACAGGTTTTTATGTCCCGTATTTTTTTGCACTATAAGGCGCACCCAATTATAAGGCGTGCCTTCAATGAATGGCCTCTTTTAACATTGTTTTCGTATATAGGGCGCACTGGATCATAAGGTGCATAGAATAAAAGATTGTAGTGGCTGTGGTCGCGTAATGCATCGACTGACTATGGTAGCCTTAAGTGACCAATATTGATCCATATACAAGGCGCACTGGATTATAAGGTGCACTGTTGGTTTTTGAGAAGATGAAAGGCTGTAAAATGAAAGTGCGGAAAATGTGGTAACCCTGTTTTAAACCGGAAGGATAGATTTTGCGTGTCACTGATTAAAATGTATCTTTTTTTTTAGGCATGTTGTTTGTTCGATGGATGAGAAGTTGATAAAGTATGCCTAAAAACAGTTGACAGATATCAGAAATAACTGCTGGTCTTCACCTTGTGTAGTGAAAATGCAGAGGGAGAGTTTCAAGTTCCTGAGTTTAAAAAAAAAGCCCCTTTAGATGGACGCACCACAGTTTCTTTCCCGAACACACGACACGACTTTCACAGATTCTTGATAAAACTCAGGGTACACACTTCCCGATTGGTTTCACCAGACTGTCGCGCGACTTCAAGTCTCAGAACGTTAACGGCGCCACCTGATGAGGGACTCGCGCGCGCGTCGCCATCTGTCAAACCAACTGAAAGCGTCAAAATTCCCAACAAAAACACCTCTCTCCCAATGAAAATAGTTGAAGAAAGGGTAAACAAACCGAGCAGCTGGTGGCAGTGATGCTCCAATATGTTGTTTGCCAACCACAAGAACCAGTGGAGCCGAAAGTAAACAAACACGATGGGGGGAAAAGGCCTTCCTTCTGCAGAAAGAAAGAGTTTGGATAAATTCTCATTCTTCCCATGTTTCCCAAGTTGTCTTCTGATGTTGCCTGCAACATCACCAGGTCTTGATCGGCGGGGGGGGGGATCGTCACCCGTGGGCGACCAGACCATGGGTGTCATGTTCACGGTCCTTGTTATGAGCCTACCAGAAGAACGGGGAGCTGTAAATCAAATCGATTCTCCAGATATCCTGCATGGGTTCTGATTCCCGTTTCCAGGGGCGACGGGCCGATTTGGAGATGCAGCAGAAGCAAGGCAAGGAGAGCCCCCAGGAGCTGCAGTACAAACAGCACTGTGCCTGGATTTGGTAAGGATCCCTCGGAGACAATGGGCCCAGTGTAAAACGCATGTCACATTGTGACAGGGTTCGACATTAGGGATTGACCAATCAAGCCGATTTATTTGCTTGGAATTCTGGCATTACCTTTTCTTTAACATATAACAATCAACATATGCTTGAAGGCATTTAAACAGAGCTCATAATAATTCGTGCTGTAAAGATAAAAAAAATTGAGATTAATTTTGATTAATCTAATTGATTTCCATTTTAGTCTCACCTCAAAAAATATTGAGTAGCCCTAAACTTGAGGTGTTTGCATGTAAATTTCTAAACATAGTTGTGGCGAAACAAAGATTGATATATAACACAAAAAAGTGCTTCCTTAAAGTCATTGATTGTTGGTCTTCTCTCCATTTCTGTTCACTTTCCACCTTGAACTCCGAAGTCAACGGGAGCCTATCAGCTAAGCTCGTGATGAAAAAGCACCGAGACAGCCAGTCAGTGTCACTTCAGCGTGCGACGGATGATTGTGTTTCACCTCCAAAAACTCGAGCACAAGAAGCACAAAGCATGGAAATGATTAAAAATGAGATGAATGCGATTAAAAAATATGACGCACCAAATTTGACTGAAATTAATTAGTCGCGATTAATGTGAGAATTTGACACCTCTGATGTTTTGACACCAATATTTTCAATTTTATTGCAAATAAATATCTGGTCCAGGCTGTAGGTTATCAGTTATTCTTGACGACCAATCATCTGTTTTGGCCCTCCAAAAAATCTGATCGTTCCATCTCGAATCATTTCCAAAAAAGGGATTGTTGACGTTAATAGCCAGTGCTTTAAGTGTATAAAATTACGAGCCAGTTATCTACTTCATAAGCCTGAGTGATCATACAATTATGAGACAAAAATGAGATCATTTGGCGACAAAAACAAGCTCTCAGCCGTGGGAATGTCAGGAGGAAGGTGTCGTCTGTTTGGATAAGTCAGAAAACTAAACGCGGTATGTCGAGGGTGTAATATTAAAAAGTACGGTACTGTACTTTTTTGGCATTGCTTCCGTATTACTTGAACAAACGCTGTGGACTTAAAAGTTACTTTGAGAGGCAGAAATGACAGAGAAAATCTCGTCCAGGGACGGGAAATTTTGCTGGCACACGATCCTCTGAACTCATGGTTGTTCCAATTTTTTTATGTTGAATGATATCCAAACATAAAAAAGTGTTCAAAACATTGCTGAATTTGACTTTGATGAGAGAAAAAAAATATTTGTCGCTTTATTTAGTCAATTTTTTGTTTTTTGAAGAGCTTTTTTACATTTTGTGTTTGATATTTCAAATAAGATTCTCAAACTACTGTTTCTCAGTTTTTTCAGAGCTTTTTCTTTTTATTTATTTATTTATTTATTCATTTTTATTTATTTATCTATTTATTTAGCATACCGTTGTTGAAACATTAAAATTGTGTTAGGCTTTCGTTTGGCCATCGCTGCCTGCAACAACTTACCAGCTGAGAGCATTTTATTTTGTAGTATGTAACCACTGCAACTTCCTGGGAAGGATCAAATCTTTAGAAACAGTGTCTCAACTTCACAACAAACAAAGAAGTAATTTCTCTCTCTCTCTCTCTCTCTCTCTCTCTCTCTCTCTCTCTCTCTCTCTCTCTCTCTCTCTCTCTCTCTCTCTCTCTCACTCTCTCACTCTGTCACTTTTCTCAGGTCCAGGGATCAGCTGACAGACATCATCAAAGCTGCTACAAAGTGAGTTTTCACGCGTCAACGGCAGGTTAAAGAATTTGATCTCACCAGCACCTTGTTTCCTGGTTTAAACTATGCTTCTTTTTTTAAATAAACACTTGCATTTTGTGTTCAGGGACAGTCCCGTCATCCAGGGAAACTCCATTCTGGCGCTGAGTGGCCTGGCCGCCGTGGTGGCAAAGTATGAGAGCAGCCTGCCTACGAATAGCGATAGCGGCGAGGGGGTAAGACACGGTCCGACTTCTCCCTTTCATCGCTTCAAAAAACGCTTGGTTAATGAGACATTCTGACCTGTCCCTCCCCCCTGCAGGCCGGGCCAGAGTTCGTCCCCACCGCAAGCTGGCTGGACATGGTGCTGGACACCCTGCTCAGTATCATCAGCAGCGGGTACGAGGCCAGGGGCCCGGTTTTGCCTTGCTTCCTGCACGTAAGTTCCAACCCAGGCGAAATTCGGGTCATTCGTGACAAACATGCATTTTTGGGATGCCATTTCAACATTATGCATTAAGGAGAACGTGAGGGTGCAGCATAAAACCAGAACATGAAGGTAGCAACGGTCGCTGCTTCCTCTTCCCCCTCCAGCGCTCTTACTCGGGGGGCAACACGGCGAGTGCCATCGCTCGCTCCTGCGCCAGCCTGGCCTTCTCGCTGCTCGTGCCCGTGCTGGTGGTCTGGCAGCATGACGCCCAGGCGCGGGTCCTGGCGGCCCTGCGAGCCGGCCTCCCCGGCTCCCCGGCGGCCGACGACTGCCAGGCCGTGCAGTTCCACTCGGGCCTGGCACTGGGCATGGCGCTCTCCAGTCTGCACCAACAGCAGCTCAGGTTCGAGCTCTGAGATTTACTTTCCCGCATAAAGAAAGAAAAAACTGGGACTCGTCACTGACCGCCGCTTCTTGCCTCCATTCGTCCAGCGACGCCTCGGCTCCGGAGGGGATCAACATCTTCCTCGCTTCGCTGGAGGCTCTGGAAAGCTGTGCTTTCGATCCAAACCTGGAATACAAGTCAGTGTGTTTCTTCACTTGATGTACAAAGTGGAGCGACGGATCTCCCTGGCCTCAGTTTGCCTGCTCTCTTGCGTCCTCAGCACTGGCTGCATACTGGGTCTGGGTCTGGTGCTGACCGCCCTCTGCGGCGGCACCCCTCCGGGAAACCAACCCATCCGCGTCGTCCAAACCCTCGAAAAGCTGCTGGTCAGACTGCAGGACAGCAGCGGGCAGGGACGCATGCTGCAGGAGGTAACAGCTGCTGGACACAAATGTGCCTGAAGTCCCCTAAACTTATCAATGAAATACATAATCCTGGACTTTTTTAAAATCAAATCTGGCCTAATTTGGAAAGTATTCTCTTTGCTGTTTAAATCGAAATCTGTCTGTCATACTCACTTTGGAGGGCAACAACATTTATTTTAATAGCCGAATTTATGTTTAATCGACCAATTATATCCTTTGTCATATCAAATATTCATAGTTAATAATGGTTAATTACAGATACTAGTTATTTTATTTTTCCAAAAATTAACTGATGTGGTAACACTTACTCGTTTTTTTAAGCAGGTAAAGTAATTACAGCGTAACTTAAAAAAACAACTTTAAATACAAGCAGGGCAAGTTAATGTCTTATTTTCACATTAGCCTAACAATCTATTAACACCGATAATTCTTTTATCGCATGCCGTTCACCCGCTTTTATTTTGTAAACGTCATTTTCATGAGAAAGTAATTCCAGATGGCGGATTGGACAGAAACAAAGTGATTTGTTGCCGCTACCAAGCTGAGTGTTCTTGTCACAGCAGTGCTTCCCGTCTAAAATATCACCTCAATGCAAAGCATACTGTTGAGATGAGCAAATTTTGCGTATATGACGCAGTTTATTGCAATTAATTGGGGAAATCATGCAACTAATTGTGATTACAAATTTTAATCGATACTTTAAATACTTACAAAGATTCCCTTTTTTCCATTTACCACGTTTTCACCCATCTATGGACGATTTTCATAAGACTTACTTTGTTGCTCTCGTTACTTTGACATGCTGCATAGATGCAGTTCGAGCGAGATCACTTCCAAAAGCGACACAGTAGTAATGGTCCCTTCAATGGCCTCAGACAACATCAAACTAAACTGACAGAACAACAAAAGATAAAATAAACACGCAAAACACCACAAATTACAAAGTTCAAGCAACTTTCACCCTGAAGATGCCAGTTTTAGACCAGCAGATGCTCCAGACTTGTCACTGTGGCTTCCAATCTCTCTTGTGTGGCTGTTGGTGGTGCGTTCAGGTTCTTTTTCGTCTTTAGCCCATCGTCTTTTACTCCTGTGTCTTTCACCAACCCCACCCCCCTCACCAAAGAAGTACAGTCAAAAAGAAATAAAAAAAACACCTTTTATTTGGAGCTTGTACCCGGAGTGAGCCAGTTCTGATAACAGCTGTTAGATGCACGATAACACACTGCAGTCCTCTGTCGGTAACTGTAATCTAACGTTTGAAATGGTAATCCGATGACCATCCCTTGGCCCTTATGCCGTGCAGGTGCTGGCCTACTCTGTCGCGTGTGTGTGCGTCTCTGCTTTCGCCGGGGGACTGGTTGACGCCACTGTGGCCGAGGAGGTCGTAAACACTCTGCGCACGCTCACGGAAGAGAGCCAGCAGGTAAGGAAGGAGGACACCCTTTTTTTCGCGCTGTAACGCCAACAGCTGCATCCTGCTTTCTTTGGTCTATCTGTTATTTGAGGCCCCTTTTGAAAGTGTTACCTATTCTGTCTGCCTGGGCGATCAAAACTGCGTCCTTTCGTGAGAGTAGAATTCGGTCCCGCTTCTCTTTTGTCATTCTTGATGAACGGATGAGTGGATGACCACCGAAATTTGCTCAGTTCTTGGTTGGACCACCCCTGAGCCATCCTGGAAGTTTCAGTCAGATCCCATTTTTTTGTTGAGAAGATTTTTTGCTTTTTGTTGAGAAGCTTTTTCACTTTTTGTTGCTTTGTGTCTGTTTTCACATGTCGCAAACAAGCGTATCTGACATGAAACAACACATGAAATATGTATCAAGTGTTTGAACAGATTGTGGGTACAAACTGTGGGTCAACAATGTCAGTCTGAGAATCGGGATCAAGTCAACACCGTGACGTGCTCAGGGACTTGCACGGACATGCTCTGACTGGACCTTAAGAGCAATATTATCGGTTAACAAACCAATCTGGTGCATAAAAATGCATGTTGCTGCACCTGATTTAATGTCGAGTAACCCACCTTTTCTGAGTTGTGCTCCTCTTGCGTGCAGACCCCGGGCTTCTCTCTGGCTTTGGGACTGGCGGTCCACGGCCTGGCAGCGTCCGGCCACGGGAAGGCCGAAGATCTGCACACCCGCCTGCTGGCGGCTTGGATCAAGATCCTGCAGGCCGAGGTCGGATACGTGTTTGTTGAGCCTCTTTTTTGTTTTGTTTTTGTCGTCTCCACGGAAATAAACGGACAAACGGATTGGTCTTCCACAGGGCTGCCCCACCATGCTGCGGCTGTCCGCTGTGAACGGCCTGGTGGCCTTGGTGGGGTCCGAGAGTTATCTGGTTCAGGTGAGACATTCGGTCCCATTTTGAGTGTAATCGGTCTTAATACAAAGGATTTCTCCACAAGCAGACGTGAAATATTTGAAACTTTGCATTGAGTTTGTGTTTATTCACACCAAATCCGTAAAGAGTTTCTGTAATCAAAGTGTGGGTTTCGGTGCAGCGAGGGGCGTCCGAGCTGTCCGTCCAGCAGCGCGGCCGGCTGAACGAAGTCATCCGTTCAATCTCTCAGGTTCGCTTTTTCTTCTTCTGTGACGACATCATCCATTTGGCGTGTGTTCACTGGGGTGTGACGTGTCGGGCACATTTTTTTTCCCCCGTCTCCCAGGTGGTCAGCTTGTCAGGAGCCATCGGCTTGCAGTCCAACAGTGCCTGCCTGTTGGGCCACTTACACTTGGCCCACATGTCGACCAGTCACAGCCACACAGCAGGTACCAGTGCCGGGCTCCCCCCTTTCAGTCCAATGAAAATCGTCCGTCTCAAACTCCTCCTCTTCTCAGTCCCTCAGGACTTCGGCTACCTCTCGGAGAAGAGTGTCATCCGAGCCATCTCCGACTTCCTCACAGAAAGCGGAAAGAAAGGTGGGTGGGATCAGGAAGTGAGGGGTAAAGAGGGGCAGTGCCTCTTCAAACCACAGCGTCCGTCTTCTTTCCCGCCCCCCCAGGTCCAGAGTTCTCCCAACCGGCTCTCGTCGAAACAGCTCTCAACTCGCTGGCTGCAGTTGGCGCCACTTTCCAGTACCCGCCCATCAACTGGAACGCCGTCCTGTCTCCTCTCATTAGACTCGGTTTCGGTGAGGGTCCAAGGGGGGGTTCAGTGGACGGAGCAGTCAGGGTTTTTACATCCACCTTTTTTTTGTCAGGGGACGGCGTGCAGCTGCAGTGCGTGACACTGGCAGCGAGTCAGGCGCAGTCCTTGCAGAGCGCGTCCCTCTTCCTGGGGTCCTGGCTGGCCCCGCCTCTCGTTCACAGCCTCAGCGTGAGATTCTTAGCAACGAGATTTGGCCTAAACGCAGTTTCGGTTGCTCTCTACTGAGCATTTCGTTTCCCCTCTCCTCCGTAGCCCCGAACCCGCTCCCACCTGTACGAGCTGCTGGGCTCGTGGATGAAGCACGTGGCCGACGACAAGCTCCAGGTTTATGTCGAGACGCTTGGCCTGGAGCAGTTCCGTGGCGACGTCCGGGCCCGCTGCCTGCCCGGGTGCCGCTCGCTGCTGCGCGGCCTCGCCCAGGCCATGGCACTCCCCAACCCCCCCAACAACTGCTGGACGCTCCTCTGCTCCGTCACGGAGAAGATCTTCCACCTCCTGCCCAACACCGTTCAGGTTCATCACGTGGAACTCAACCAGATGACGTTTGATCCGTGTGCTCGTCGCTGACGCTCCAGCTTGGTTGCCCCCTGTTGCCCCTTTGACCTTTTTACTTGTCAGTCTGCCTACGCTGACAACGACCTCTTTGTTGCAGGGTCACGAAGTGGATCTATATGTGGGGGTCGCCGAGTGCCTGTCGGAAATGTCCGACACAGAGATCGACAGGATCGCTCAGGTCTCAGAGGTACGTCTGTCGGATATACATGCTACCCAGACTCGGATGACAGTGACCTCAACATGTGCTCTCATTAAAAGAAAGGTACCGGGACTGTTGTAAAAGCTGCCACTCGATTCATTTAACCCTACCAGTGCCGGATTAGTTTTTCAGGGATACAAGCAGTTTGATATCGAGGTTTATTCTGACCAGAAAGGAAAGATACCCATCCTATCCGCGCGTTGCAACATCCCCTTACAAAGTTATTGGATAACTTTGAGTTAAACTGATATAATCGGCCGATATCGCCATTAAAATGTGGTATCGGAAAGTATCAGTCTCGGTTTTTAGACCGATAACTTTACAAATTTCTTCCGGAGAATTTCTTCCGGAACAAGGAATTATCGAGGTCTTGTTCGATTCAGCGTAGTCCAAATATGAGACTTGGTGTGGTTTTTTTGTTGTTCTTTTTTTTTTTTGATGTTTTAGTTTGTTTGCAATTGATGTTGATGTTACCTAAATAAATCTGGCACTTCTTTTCATAGCCTAACTTAAAGTGAAGTTATTGTCATATTTTGCATATTATACGTGATGTTTAGTAAATTCCAAGACAGGAGATGTGTCACGTTGGTATGATACAGTTTGTCTT
Source organism: Malacoctenus gilli (assembly GCA_032164315.1). Classification (NCBI taxonomy): domain Eukaryota; kingdom Metazoa; phylum Chordata; class Actinopteri; order Blenniiformes; family Labrisomidae; genus Malacoctenus; species Malacoctenus gilli. Next base: position 1,347 of record JASSRZ010019713.1, on the reverse strand, counting down.
ATATATTTTCTGGTGGGTAGCGGGCAATATCGGTGTCGGTTAGTATCGGTATCGGGTATCAAGAGTTGAATAATATCGGTATATCGGTAAAAAGGCCAATATTGGAAATCCCACCTTCAAATATTCATCGAATTATATATATTTTAATCATACTTTTTTTTAAACATTAAGTAACAAACACACCCAAAAACGACATACGAAAATAATTCAATTGAATCCAGTTCAATATTATTTATAAAGCGCGATATTGTCGTCTCATGGCGCTATACATTAAATAAGGAAATAACCCAACGAATCCACGTGGGTGAATAGCAACAGTGAAGAGGAAAACCTCCCCTTAAACAGGAAGAAACCTCCAGCAGGACAGTGGCTCTCTACCGAGAGGGAGCAGACTTAAAGGCTGCAAACAAAAATGCAACAAGCAATCGCATCATTAAAGAGGCCCTATTATGCTTTTTCGACTTTTTTCAGCTATTCACAGTGTCATAGTGTTGAAAGCTCATTCAGACAGCAGCGCCCCCTCTTTTCACATAAACTCATGTTTGAGATGTCTAGCGTGCCTCTACATTCAATTTCCATGGTGGTAGAAACGGTCTGTTTCAGGGAGTTCTTTTCACATCAATTTTTCACTGACGTCACAGGGATTGGACAACTTCTCTACACTGCGCGTGTTCATGAGAAGCGAGGCAATTCACCTTTCGTGAAGTGGTTATAAGTCTAGGAGTTTTCGCGACACATCTTTCATCAAAAATATGTCACACAAGAAGTGTTTCTTTGGCTGTGTCGGGAAGTTACACTTGTTCGACTTCCCAAATGAAACTACGGCCAGACAGCAATGGATGGAGTTTGTTTTCGGGAACCAGACGCAGAGTTGTTCCAGTGTGTTTGTGATCGTCATTTCACCAATGACTGCTGGCTGAATAAGGGCCAGAACGATGGCAGATTTGCAAACAAGCTTTTGCTGAAACCAGGGTCTGTCCCAAGTTAAACACAGTAAGCATCGGCATAGCGCTTGAGATAATAAGATAAGAGTATTTACCAAACAGATACGTCCTGCTGCAGTCTTTGCGGCACGTCGGCGAGTATTTCACTTCGAGATTCAGGGTCCGACTCAGGCTCAAACATGTATGGTTGGATATTTTGTGTAGCCATGGTTGACAAAAAAAATTGTATATATATTAACCTCGGTTTGTTTACAAGTAATACCGATGTAATACCAGCAGTTAACCAATCAGAGGCATCATGCATCTTGTAGGGGTGGGGCTTAATACAGAAGAGCCTCATTCTGCTTGTTTCTAAAGGGGGGTCTATTAGGGCTGAAGGAGACAATCGAGATATAATGAAATA
>JASSRZ010019703.1:0-24443 GCA_032164315.1 Malacoctenus gilli | reverse complement strand
ACACTAACTAACCTATGATGAACTTTTCAGCCTTATTTTAGCAAAGAATAAGTAAAGAATCAGTTATTGCAAATTGTTAAATGACTAATTTCCTTCAACACCATGCAATCAAGTTCCAATCAAGACCAAGTTCCTGGTCAGAAGGGGGGCAACATCACCATGCATACAGCCGTTAGCAACCGTGGCATCCTCAACCGCCATGCTGTACTGGGTCCATACAATACTGCAGTACTCTTTCAGTTACAGGGCAACCAGAGCAAGCCCAATATGTTGTCATTTGGTAAAATGTGAGCTTCTATCAGGCTGCTCTGGTTCCCACCTGGTTCATTGACCACCACAGGTTCAGGGACCTTGTTCTGCCAGCATACTCCCCTTTTCTGAATCCAATAGAGGATTTTTGTCTCAGCATGGTGGTGGAGCGTCAACCCACACACACAGCACAATCTCCTGGAAGCCATGGTGAATGCATTTTAGGATATTTCTCTGGGATCTGTTTAGGGTTGGATCAAACACACAAGGGAATGTTTCCCATCATGTTTCACATAATGTGTGACTTTAATGAAATACTATGGCCTCACCCTGACCTGAGACAAGATTATGGTGATATTGATGCCGATGCTGATAAACCTGTAAATGTGCTCAATCCAGAAGTGCTGTGAATAAAGCCTATTAATGACAATTTTGTGGCAATTTGTTGAATTAATCCCCTCCTATGTTTTAATGTAGTCTGTGTTTTTGACAGCTTGTATGTATTGTCTGAGGGTAAAGATTGATTTGAAACCCAGAAGTTAGATGTTGGGACTGTTGGGTGTGAGTTTTTAAAATTGTGTGTGACTATTTGAAAAAATGGTGAGTTGTTCCAGGAATTGTGCCTTAGCATTCAAGAAAAACTGTAATCCAAAGTGAATTTGAATAATGTGAAAATATAAAATATAAATGGAAAAAACTTAAAATGAGATTCAACCAAATTGTAAATTTATGAAACTGGAAAAATGGAATGGTCATTCCAAAGTTTAGCAATGGAAAAGTCTCATCTCTTCTGAGCTTCTGTTTGGCCCTCGGTACCTCAAAGAGCAGCCGTTCAGCTGATCTGAGGCACCAAGCAGGAGCATAAGTATGTAGCAGGTCAAAGAGGTAAGGCGGGGCCAGCCCGGGAGCAATGTGCTCCCTATTACATGTTCCAGTTAGGAAGTGAATTGCAACATTTTGGACTAACTGGAGACGTGTTTGGCAGGACAGGCCGACTCCAAGATAAAGTGCATGACAGTAACCCAGCTGAGATGCAAGGAAGACGTGGATAACTGTTTAAAAGTGTGTATGTGTGAGGAAGGACTTCACCTGAAATTTTTAAAAAAGCAAAAAAGCTGGACTTCACGATTGCACCAATTTGCCGGTCCAATTTAAAATCGCTGTCCATCTTAAAACACACGTTTGGAATTGTTTGCTTCCTGTATTGCACCATGGGGGTGCAAGTTAACAGGGGGTTCGCGAGAGGCACTGGGACCATTACCATCCCTTCCGCCTTGTTTTCGTTGAATTTTAAGAAGTTTAATGTCTTCAAGACACAATAGAAGTGGATTCAGGGAGAAAGCATCTTTCTTCCTCAATGGCTTATAGATCTGGGTCTCATCAGCATAACAGTGAAAAGAGATGCATGCTTACTCAGGGTGGAACCTGGGAGCAAACAGGTATAGTGACAAAAGCAGGGCCCCTAAAATCGAATCCTGTGGAACCCCAGATGACAGCGGTGCAGAGTGGGACTCAGAACCACCAAGGCACATGGTTCTGTCTGACAGGTAGGACTTGAACCGGTTGAGGGCGGTACCAGAGATGCCACTAGGTGCTGCAACCGAGACACTAAAATGTTGTGGTACCAAAAAGATAACAAAAAGTAGCTATTGAACAGAGGCTGTATTTTTTTTTTTAACCCAAAGCGCTGGGTTAGTCATTACAACCCAATCAATTATCCAGCAGCCTCAACCCGGCAGATGAATTAATAAACTACGAACTGTCAACTTTGGTTGCTTTGCGGGTATCTCTCTAGAGATTTGATGCTGATAGACGGAAACCTTGTAGGATCATTGTATATAATAGTATTTCAGTAAACAATGTTCCTGTATTTACAATAAATAAACTACTAGTAGCAAAAAAACAAAACAAAAATTAACCACAATGTCAGACAGGAGGTTGTGTTATAAGGTGATCAGTTCTTTGTTTGACATTCGTCTGTTGGTCCTCTAACTGTGAGGAGGAGCTCCCTTGCACACAGGCTTTTAAGCTGCAGCGAGCTATTATATCTTCCTTTGGTTGGGCATCAAAGCCCTCCCAGTCTTTTCAAATATTCATATCATTGTTGATTAAATTAAAGTGTTTTCTCAGTGCGTCTCGAAGCTCGTGCCACCTTCAAATGTTTTTTTCTTTTTGAGGAGTCGAGATGAGAACTTGCTTTCATCTGCGGCTCCCCTGCCCTGAGGGCGTTGTGCTATAAGTGGTAGCGCGAAACATGAAGGCTTTAGCGGATCAAGGGCACGTCGTTCACAGGTCAGCCCAAGGCTGGGCGCTGAGTCCGCAGAGGAGAAGGGGGCAGTGCCAGGCTTGCTGCTGCTGCTGCTCCCAGAGCTGGGGGGGGGGGGGGGGGGGGGGTTGTTGCTGCACCCGTGCCTTTGTCTCAGCCTCCTTTTCTTGAATTATACATCAGAGGGAGAACATATACTTTGTGGCTCATGGCAAGTAACTTCCAGGCCTCTCCATGAGCATCAACTCATCTGGGATGTCTCCTTTTGCTTTGGCTGAGGAAACGACGGATGACACCCATGCTAGACTCTGTAAATGAGGAAAGTTTGCTAACACGCAGTGAAAGTAAAGCCTACAGATGATGTAGCAGAAAGCTTCGGAGTCTTAACTGACTGTTACAGGCAATCCCGGGGTGCCTCCAAGTAAAAAGGAGTTGGCAGCATGCAGCGTGGACCCCCTGAGAGGTCAGCAGGAAAAGAACAAGTGGGGGGGGGGACTAAGGGATGGTGGGAAAAACTAAGGGAGAGTTCAAAGCTTCCTCGGGTTAAGAAGCTGAGCTGTGTCGGTGTGGGAGGTGCACATCCAAACTGAGAAAACAGACACCGTCTAATGGTCTGATGTCCACAAATCGATTTCCTTCCCCTGCTCGTGGATGGATCACTCCGAAAACATTCAAGTGCGAAACAAATGTTTTCTCCTGTTTGACTTAAATTTCCAGTTGACAAAGAATTTACAGGAAGCATCCAAAAGCATGTTAGCTTTTAGCACCTTATCACCTTCCCCGACCCAAAAACTGTCTTTTATTCATATGTTTGGATGTGGTGCCTGATTGGTAGACAACACGACGCGAGTTGAAATCAGCCTCACCTAATTGCTCGTGTGTGTGTGTGTGTGTGTGTGTGTGTGTGTGTGTGTGTGTGTGTGTGTGTGGTGTTATGAAGAAGTTTGTGAAAGATTGTTTCAACCTTTAGCCCCAGCAGTTATAGCCATATCAGCTGCTTACACAATATGCTACCATCCCACCACAATGTGTGTGAGCAGGCTGGCGTGAGGATGAGGTTGTTATCACAGCATTCACTCCTTCCACCTGCTACTGATTGGTTTGTTCTACCAACACATTGTTTTCAGTGCCAAGCCGTCTTGTTTCTTCAAACCTCAATCAACCAGTCAACCAAACACCCAAAAAACAAAGTGAGTCAGGAGCAGAATAAGCAATTTAGGGAGATAAGATTGAACAAATTTATCGCGGGCACAACCGACATCCTCAGCTCTGTTCCAAACAAGTGGCAAAATTTGAAAGGGTAACTTAACAAAATATGAACAGTGGCCCTAAACACCAAAGTAACAACCTTAAACTTTCAGGTGCCAGAGGTTCTTCAATTGTTTGACTTTTTTTAAAAGAAGATATGCAACTTTATGGTCAGTTTTCTCTCAGCAAGTCTTTTTGATGTGATCTGTTCAAGGTCATAGGCCATAATCCTGTGGTGTATGTGTTTGGTGGGTGAATTCACAGATGTCCCCACTCCTTTGTTACCGCCCGCATGCTTACATGACATAAATTCCACGCTCCCAGTCATGTGATGGAAAATCACCCCCATTGACCGTCACTTACAGATGTGTGAAACCACTTTACCCCCGGAAAGGAAGACTTATTTTGGCTACCGTGCGAGCGAGAAGCAGAATGTGATTCTCATCCCCCCTCCCCCAAGTGAATGCCATTACATTATAAATCTACACAAAATGAGATCATTGACTTTGTCTGTTTTGCTCAGCTTCAATTCAGGAAGTTAATTCCCCACTCTGTTGTCTTTAAAAATAACCTATGACATTGTGCATGGGGGGGGGGTTGGGAGGTCTGTAGTTGATCCTCCATGGGAAAAAGGTCAATCCTAAGACTCTTTTTTTTGGAGGGATTAGAAAAAATAAGCAGCCTCAACCCGGTTTTGTGTTGAATCGCCATCTCACAGTTTCGAGGGATGTTGTGTTTAAAACGAGCCACCAGCCGTCAAACATTACCAAAGTTCCATAAGGGTGTTGACAAGGTTAAGTAAGTGGTCTCAGGTCATCATCAGCAACATCATCTTTGGTTTTTCACTTGCTGATCAAGTAAATTGGACCGCTCTAGGTTCCAGTTCCTGAACATGATGTCGTGCACATACAAGGTAGCATTTCTCAGTCAAATTGTCACAGTCTCTTTCTCGCTCCTCTGCTCCATTCCACCTGCCGGCTCCTCCCACCTCATCAGGTGACCTCGGCTCACCTGCCTCCACAGCTGTATCTCACCTAATCAGGCCTGCTTTTAATCCTCCCCAGCACAATCTCCCTTTGCCAAATCGTTCCTCTGCGGTATGCGAGTCTTTCCAGCGTTGTCCAGCCTGATCACCTGTCACCGACTCTGCCTGTTCCTGACCAGTCCTTCTCGCCTGCCTCCCCGTAAACTCACCTGCCTTCTGTCCCTGACCTCGCACCTGCCTCGCTGTTTCTGTTGTCTGACTGCTCCACGGAACAAGACTCTTCTGCCTGGCCCTGACTGCTCTCCTGCCTGCTCCCTGTCGGCGCCTTTGCTTCCGTGGACCACTCTTCTGGTTTTGACCCCTCCATGCCTGCTCCTGACCACCCGTCCTGCTCCATATCGTGCTGGTTGTGAAATAAACCTGATTCATTACCGACCCCTCCTGCTCTCCTGTGTTCTGCATTTGGGTCCAAACCACACCCATTACACAAATAGTTTAAAATTACTCATTTTTGTATTAACGTGTATGAATGTCGTGCATATGCGGGGGTGGTCATGGAGGATGTCCTTTCAGCAAGCATCAATCCTCCATTGACCCATTACTCTTCAAAGTAAAAACTCCAGCCCACCCCTCAATTTTTTTTTTTTACAAACATTGTATAAATTATAGGCACCGCAACTTGTCTTTTTGTTAAACTATTTAAAAAATTCATTATGGTGGTATAAATTGTATTATTGTGTAACCATGGCCCCTTTTTACTCTGCCTTAAAAAACTCTCCACAGACCTAATTACTTGATTATCCATGACAGTGGTTCCCATCCTCTTTACACCAAGTACCACCTCAGAAAATACTTTCCTGTCCAAGTTCCACCATGACGACTGGAGTTGATCCAGGAGTATAGTAGGTCTGAGTATTCAGCTGCATTTTTGGAAATTCAATGATGTGGCAGGTGTTTCCCGCATAAAGTTATGGGAAGTTTATGGATTTGATGATTTTATGTTTTATGCTTTTGCCGAGCTGCTCTTTACGCCAATATGCAGCTAGCCTTCGCTAGTTTGATGGTGCTCGTGCTACCTTCTGCACAGTTTTCAGTATGACTATCGTCCCTGCTCTGGTCAAACCAGTGTAAGCACCAATCGCAGCAAAAATACGTATTATGACAATTGACAGCACAGTGTGACATCTTCACTTTTGACAGCACTGCCGCCGACACGGCCACACTGCTGACTGCAGCCTCAGCTGAAAGTCTTCATACTGAAGAGAGATCAGCCAGTCAGTCTCTTTCCTTCACATGCGCCACTAACTGTGAAAATATACGCTTGCAGCAGTGCAACTATACATTAGATGACGCCATCCAGTCAGCAGAGACACACACACACACACAAAGTAAAGTCAGACTTTTAGGATAATTACAAATTCCTGAGAAACTATGCATCGAACAGTGGTCTGCAAGAACTTGGAGTTAAGGGGAAACAGTAGTGGTGTCAAGGCAAAACACGTCACTGGTGAGAAGTACACCAACCGGCGCTGCATCAGTTCTTCTGCGACAAAGTCAGCATTATCATTGGTGGGCCCTGTCGCCCCCAGATGAGGCTTTTACTGATCACCCACCGATCAAAAGTACAACTGTGGATCAAAAAACATAATGTCACCTAAGAATGTGACAGTTAATGGTGTTATTGTGCAAAATGTTACTGCTGTTTATCATAACAATAACGTTTATGTTTATCTTAACTACAATATCATGGTCGATTACCGGTTAAAATGCAGTAACTTTATCCATTTCATTTTGAGATACTTTTGAGCTGCTAATTTTAGCAGCTACTAGCTGTTCAGTAGCTAATAGCTGTGTTAGCAGCTGTGTTGCTAAGTGTCTCCAGATGAAACGGAGCAAAGAAGCCAGTCTGCTGTCGGCTCTGTCTGCTGTGCAGCTGTGAGTGCACACTGTGCTGCGGAGCGACACAACATAAGGAGGTGTAAAATAATGTAAACATGTTCATTCGCGTAAAGGAGAACATACGGCGATATTTCTAAATACGAGTTCAAAAGGCAAGTTGATGTTAACAGTAAGTTCTGCTGTCTGTTTAGCTCTGGCAAATAAAAAATGCACAAATAAGCTTTGTTCCTGTTTTATTTATTTTAAAATAAAATCTCATTCTGTGTCACTTGCATGCCTTTTTAATGTGAAAGTTTCATTTTGATAAGATTTTGATTTATAATGTTTTCAAAACACGAGAATCACAAGATTTGATGAAATTATTCGTGTATGTGTTTTTTTACATTTGTACAGCAATTAGGAAAACCGCAATAATATCGTGAACCTAGCACTTCGCTCAGGCTGCTACCTTATAGACCTAAAACGGCTCAATGTCACATCACAGGCAAGTAATCAGAATACAGTGTGAGGTCCACTTGAATAAATTTGCTACACTTGTAATGTTTTACTGCCTTCTTGGTTGACTCCTACTGCATGTGAATTAGTTGCCGCTTCGCTCACTCACATATCCTTGTTTGACCTGCACTCATTTACATTTATTGTGGCCCCCATCAGCATGCGCGTCACACCTCCTGAGCAACACAGGGTGGAAGACAGATCTCCGGTTAGGAATAAACAGCCCTGAATAATTGATTGTTTTGCAACAGGCATGACCACCAAAGATACATGAAAAAGAACGAACGAGTGTGGTCGTATAAAAGCTGATTGAAGGACAAGCTGCTTATAAAGCCTGGAGGTCAAGCATTTGGACCTTGCGCTGCCTGGCTGTTGCGCAAAAAAACCCATCTGCAAGCCCAAACCCAACTCAGAAAAGAGAAGTTTCTCTTCGATTCTTGCCGAATACTACAGCTTCCCGCCACAGTCCAAAAAAGGAGAAAAAGGGATGCCATTTGTTGATTCTAAATTGTGAATGGGTGTTTATGGGTGTTTGGTTTTTCAAATTGACCCCTGTGACCGCTTGGATCATATTGGCTTTCAAATGGCAAAAAACGAAACACATACTTAGATTTTCAACGGTTTGACACATAACTGTGAGCTTGTGAGCTCCCCCCATAAAGACAGTGGTGACGTAACAGACTTGCAAACAACTGCATAAGGGCACAGTCACATGTGCTTTTGGATTTTTTCATTCTGGAAGCTGTTTCTTAAAAAAATACTGGATGGACTCTCTGAAACTGTGAGCGACAACAAAAGTTGTGCAAATTCACTTAAGAGCCGCTTCATTCAGATAGCACAGGAAAGATCAGAATGGCTTTTTGTTGTCCTGTTGGAAATTTGAGAGCACTATTAAAAGGGTCAGTGCAGTAATGATATGCGGCTCTACACCCCGGGGTTCTGCACAGGCCCAATTTTCAAGATCCGCCTCACCCTGACCCGAGGATGTAAAAACCCGCACCCAAACCGCAAACCCATGCTTCAGTCCGATGTACCGCAACCCAATCTGACCCGTTGAAACACGACCCACAGCCCGACCCATAACCCGTATTTAAAGTAATCATTTTGGGTCATGTTGTCTGAATATTGAGCAGCATATTAAGGTGCCAGCGAGCAACTGAATGAGTCAGCTCTTCCAATAAAAGCCTGACTTCAGTCATGAACCATCAACCCTCTGTGTTCTCCTCCTGTGCAACTGTAAAACCACTCGTTTGGTACGTTTAATGCTTTTGAACTTTTAGTCTCTTAAATGGAACTTTACATGTAAACAATAGACTTACTTGCTATCCAGACTTGAGCGACATTCAGCTGTTACGGGCCGCAACATGTTTTAGAATCCATCGAGGAGAAAAGTAATCCATTAGGGGCACACTCAAACGTTTGATCACTTCAGGAACACTACAAAGTCAGTCATACATTTCATCCTCTTGTTTCTCAAATACCTAAATAACTATTAACTGTTTAGTAGTGGCGCGTGTTAGATGGTGGCAGCCCATTTGATTCTCCCGTCCAATCACAAATTGTGTCATTAGATGGTGAAAGGCGATGGAAGTGGCCTCGGCTTGCCAGCCGGAGTGGAGAAGGCTATTATGGCTATGGAGCAAGGAGAGGAAGCATTATTCAACTTGAAACCAAAATACGGCTTTGGGAATGCAGGAAATGCTAATTATAACATTCCTGCCGGAGCAACATTCAACCTGCCGGAGCAACAATCAGCTGAACCAATGACCATTGCAGAATAGCGAAAGCGATCCTTTGAGTAAATAATGACCACGCAGCATCATTTCACAGCCTTACAACCAGCATATGACTTACGTTTGTATTTTATTGTATTTATCATTATTAGGTGTGACTGTCAAAGCTCCTTCACTAATAATTTTTCTCCCCTCCAACAACTGCTTTCTTCTTCTTTGGCAATTCATGAAATTATTTTTGTTCATTCCAACTCAGCTACCTTTCCAAGTTGGCTCTATCTGCCCTGCGCTGGGGACAAGGGAACTGCTGGAAACTTCAACTGGTGTACACGTGTGACAGTAACTCTTCTGATTCACAGTCACAGGTGTAGAGTTTTGGTTTGTTTGGGGTTGTTTTTTTTATTGGGGGGTGATCAGCAGAGTTACCCAAGGGCTGCACCGTCTTGTGGTAATGATGCTGACTTCGTGGCAAAAGAGCAGCCACAGCGCCAAGACCGTTGGCCCTCCTTGAGCAAGACCCTAAACTCCCTGTTGTAGTGGTTCAATGCTCCCTGGTTCACCTTTCGATGCTTAGCATGTGATAAAAAGTCATTGTATTCTCCACACAGTCAACTTCAGGAGCATGTGCGTCTAACACTCCGCCCAACCTGAGAAAGCTGGAGAGTGTCTTGTGGCTTGTTTGTCACCAGTGTTGTTGAGGAGGCTTCAAAAATCTACCAATGAAACATTTGTTGAAAGAAAGTAGCTTTGCATTTTTTTTTGTCAAAAGGTTCATGCACATTGGAAAAACCAAACTAAAATTGTCCAATATTGTCAGTGTCCTAATTGTAATTTCCTTTCTCAACCACAGTGGTATGAAAGTCTCACTGATCTGGCTTTTTCTTGTGTTTTCTTTCCCTCTTGTATGTGTTTTTCATGTTTTTCACTTTTTTTCTGCCTTCAGGATTTACTTTTATTTTTTATTTCTTCTTTAATGTGAGATGTTTTGGTGTCTTACAATCCTGGATTGATGCCAAATCTTTTGTTACTTCTGATACCAAATGTGCCTTTTATGGAACAAATTTGGTAGAAGACGGTTCCCTTAAAAGTGTATGTTGACTTCTGTTTTTTATCGTGCCTTCTTTTATACACTCTGAGTTTTGAAAAAGATTTCTTCCCAGTTTTAAGATATTGTATGAGGAATTGATCTTGTCGACACCAGCTTTGTTTTTTTTCTCAGTATGAGACCGAGGAGAGAAATTCGGTGGAATGGCACATCCTCCACTGACGGCTTGTTGGCCTTCACCTTTTCCCCACTTCCCGGCTGGGAAGGTTGCCATCCTGTTGGCCTCCCCATGCTGGAAGAAATAAAATACCCCCTGCAAATTCAAAAGTATTACAGGAGGCTGTAATATCTGGGTGATCTGAATCGGGTAGGAACTGTTTGGAGAGGTACCTGCTTTTTTATTGCCAGAATTACCAATACACCACTGCCCGGTTTATGGACTCAGAGTTTGATAGCCGGCACAGGCGTGACGTAGAAGATCCGGGGACGGGTAGGGGTCGGGCACCCAAACAGGAGAATCTAGGGAGACGAGGTGAATTCAAATCCATGACAGTCCAAGGGAAGGAAGGCTGGATGTGACTGGTGTGAGCACCGTGCAAGTCTAATCACAGAGCAGGCACAGGTGCAGCAAGGAGGGGGCATGCCATCAAACAGAGGAGAGGAGGTCAAGGAGCCTGCAAACCAGAGACGAGGTGAGCTACCAAAATAAAAAAAGGAAGCAGACAGGACAGAAATGTCGTGTGTGACACAGGGAAGTATTTCAAATTATTCCTAGTTACTTTAGATCCCCCAAAAAGGAAAATTGCCAAGAGGATTCAGAAAGTTGCACAGTTTAGCGCTGAAATTGCCAATACACTGCAAATCCCAAGAACCCAAACAACACAGGTGATAAGTGAGAAATTGACACGAGAGACCACAAACGACTCACATGTTAGTACCGCAGTAACAATGACATATTGAAAGTCAACTCCAGCACAAGAATGTGTATGAAGTGGGTGAGAAAACAAAACTGCGCTGAAAACCTTTATTGAGTCTAAAACTCACTTTCAGATATAAATTGTGATGTAAAAAGCTTTAATGTTTCCTCATTTAGCTTTGAAAGTTTAAATCAATTAAATTCCATGTCGGAAGTGTCTGCATAAGTTGATTTTGTCTCCCTGCCTTCAGGTCTGGATGGGTTTTATTTTTAGATTTGAAACAGGTGAAACTCTTTGTGCCTATAAGCCATCGTTCAATATTCACACAAGTGGGAAAGGTAAACAATGGCGATGAAAAAAGTGAATGTGGAAAACAAAGCTTGTGCTTCTAAGGTTGGTAAGTCTCACTTTGGACGGACCCTCAAGGGCGCCAAATGTCAGCTGCCACTGGTGCTTTCTTTTTCTATAACTGACTGTGGCCCAGTGCAGGTGACAGGAAAACATGATCCTCGCCACACAAGGACAGGAGGTGGAGGCGAGGAGTGTTGCAATGCTTGTACTCAATATGGCCTCTTTCACCATGAGTTAATACATAGTGATTTATTGGAGGCTTTATCTGTTCCTCCACTGGTCACGGGATGTGCTGGAACCACTTCCTGCTGGCTTCTGGTGAAGGAGGAGGGCGCACAGCAGGAACAAGGGCGCACAGCTAGAATATTCAGACTCCATACAGGAAAAACCTCCATAATTGACATTTGCGTTGTCTGCCCTAAATGTAGAAACCTGATCTAGGGATAGACCCATATTTTCCAGAGAGGTTTTTATTGTTTTCCCAATTCCCTCTGCAGACTGTGTAGTCATTGAATGTTCTGACACTCAATTTCAGCTGAGTTATAGCTTAAACCATGCTTTACACTGTGGTAGGTAGGGGCTACCTCTGCTGCAGTTACCTGTATTTTAGAAAAAAAACCTTTTACTATATGTATAGTTTGTTTAGGATACGAACTGCCTGTACAATACAAATGATGCACGTTATATTCGTCTCCATTGGTTTGAATTTATTCATCTATGTATTATGTTTTATTAAATGTTGTTGTCTATCAATTGTACTTGAAAAAATCTTTGTGCTGACACCCACTGCACTTGCTACTTTCCCGTATTTAAAAAATCTTTACATACCATTTCTACTTCTGGCGTTGCAAGTTGGAAAACCAATTGGTTTAGGGTTCCCCTCGTTTTGTTGTCCTTTATGTTGCGCTCGTGTCCACCACTGGCAGCATGTTGTCTCAGGTCTGTTAGTCCACCGTGGGGGACTGAAAAAGTGTGCTTGCCTACCATGCAGTGTGCTTTTTATTTGTGATCACGCACTTTTTCTGCCCAGGTATTTACTTTTCCTCCCCATATCTCAGCATCCATTGTTGTGTACCACTTCACGTGATGATAACCCCCAGCACATGGTCACAGTTACGATAAAATAAATTTTTTTTAAAATTAAAATTGCGTTTTTTCCAACAAAATTATACCTTCAGTGATGATGTCAATACTTAAGAGTAAATGCAGACATTTAAAAAAAAAAGGAAAAAAAAGATCTGGGCTCAAGCCCAGCAGCCTCAACTCTGTCTTCACAAAACTGAGAGAGGCCAACAGTAAGATCCTTCATGGCAACTGTCATGCACATATTGTCCATAACACTTGTAAAAAAAAAGGCCCTGGACAAGCTCTCTGTTGATGTTGTCCTCAAGGTATGCACCTTCTTTTCCAACTCTGCCAGAATGAGAGAGTCCCTTAAGGAGTTTGGTGAATCCTGTAATCTTAAATTCCATGAAATTCTGCACTATGTTGTGACAAGATGTCTGTCAATCAATCCTACAATCACCTGCCTGCCGCAGAACTGGGTCTTATAGAGTCCTATCTTATCAGCATTGGTAAAGAATTTCCAAAGTGCCTGAAAGAATTGCTGAGGTTGACTGAAGATGCTGCTGAAGTTGAGGAAAAGTCAGGCATAGTTGAAGAGTACCTCCTCTGGAGAAACTGGAGAAGAATGTCACCACTTTCACTGACCTCTTCTCCATCGTGGAATCTTTCCGTAGGAGACTCATTCAGAGAAGAAATGATCAGTTCAGTGGGTACCTAACTAAATGAAAGTTCCAGCGTCTCTCACCCTCTTATGCTGATAGATTTTGCAAAGCAGGAATTCAGACTTCTTCAACCATGCCACTTACATTGAGAAGTGGTTTGACCACATGTCTTTTCCTGGTTGGCAGCTAAGAATGAAACAATTGCCAGTGTAGTGATAGGCCATGTTTTGATATGATTGAGTTTAATAAATAAATACAATTGATTGATAATATATACAAATAAATTCAGAACAATAAACTTAGCTCATGGAATCTTTTATACAACACCTTACAAATTTACACAGTTCATATACTCGATAGATAGATGGTAAAATAAGAGAGATTCATAAATTAAAAGTGTACAGTAGTTAAAGTAATGTACAAAATTATGAAGAATCTGATTTTTTCAACTTTTCAACTCTTCTGGTTGGTAGGCTGAGCATGTCCATGGATGACTTATACGAAGAATGTAACTGCAAACGGTCTTCCGGAGCACCTCACTCAGGAAAAGGAATCCCTGCAGTCCAAAGGAACAGCAGAGAGGCGGATGGAGGTTCTTCAGGCAGCTGACCTTCGTGACATCCAAGCTGCTGTATCCTTTGTCCTCAGTATCCCATCTTCCACTGGCTTTGTGGAGAGGATTTTCTCTTTCATGAAGAACAAATGCACTGATATGCGGAACAAATGTTCCACTGAATTAATTCAAGGTGAGGTCATTGTCAGCCTCAATGATGAACTGTCTTGCTTTACTTTGTTTGACTACAACTGTAGCCTATAGCCAAGACATTTTAGGCACAAATATGTTTAATAAGTTTTCTACTGATTTTCTGTTCGCACATTTGCTGTCGCACAAGAAATGTGCACTGTTGTCGAGCTTTATATTTATTGTTTTATATTCATTTTTACAGTTTGAAGTTAAGCAACATGGGCTTATGTTTAAGAAAGATACATATTTTATTCAGTTAATTGTATTTTTTTGTATTAAAATGAATTACTGGATAATAATTTGTTTTCCATGTGTTCATGTCATTCACAAATATGCATCTAATTTAATGCAGATTTTAGCCAAATAGTTATATATATATATATATAAAAAAAATTCACACACCAAAGGGGGAAGTTCAATTTTTTTTTACCATGCTGTAGGGGTGAATACATTCCTGTCAGCTGGCCTGCAAATGAGGTGTTCCTTTTTTTTTTTCAGGGGGCTGGCAGCCCTACAGGCAGGTGGTCCCGATGTTGGTGCCAGTATCAAAAACTGTTGACCAGGAACTGTTTTAGCCAAGTGAATAAAGTCCTGAAAAATATCTCAGAGCAGGATCTTAGCAATGTTGTTAACTGTGATACCACGTTTAGTGTCAATCTGCAGCTTTAATAAGCAACATAAAAAGGTAAAAACATTTATTTTGTTTTAAAGTGAAAATATACACCAGTTCAGAGACATTCAATGTACCGTATTTTCTGCACTATAAGGTGCCCCAGGATTATAAGGCGCACCTTCAATGAATGGCGTATTTTAAAACTTTGTTCATATATAAGGCATACCGCATTATAAGGCGCAGAGAATAGACGCTACAGTAGAGGCTGGGGTTACTTTATGTATCCATTAGAAGGAGCTGCGCTAAAGGGAATGTCAACAAAACAGTCAGATAGGTCAGTCAGACTTTATTAATAGATTACAAACCAGTGTTCTGATAACTCCGTTCACTCCCAAAATGAATAAACAGTCTTCTTTACTTGGCGCAGGTCATCTTGTTGCTTTCTCCACTTCCGCACCATTGATTCGTGAATGTCAAATTCTCTCGCTGCTGCTCTATTCCCGTGTTCTACAGCGTGACTGATCACCTTGAGTTTAAACTCTGCGCCATAAGCGTGTCTCTTACTCGGATCCATTTAGGGGTCTTTACATAAA
Organism: Malacoctenus gilli; assembly: GCA_032164315.1. Classification (NCBI taxonomy): domain Eukaryota; kingdom Metazoa; phylum Chordata; class Actinopteri; order Blenniiformes; family Labrisomidae; genus Malacoctenus; species Malacoctenus gilli. The sequence continues at coordinate 9,577 of JASSRZ010019703.1, read as the reverse complement.
CACACAAATGGAAAAGAAACTGCACGCCTCGCGCAGTCTTATATCCCAGCATGAACCGCGTGCTTGAAGTCGGCGGCTGTTTACCGTAATTGCGAGACCTGTTGTGGTTCAATATTGGTCCATATATAAGGCGCACCGGATCATAAGGCGCACTGTCAGCTTTTGAGAAAATTTGAGTTTTAATGCACCTTATAGTGCGGAAAATACGGTAATTGGCTAAGATTTAAAACTATCTGCCCAATTGTGTTTGTGTTTGTCTATGTGTGCACGCATTAATGTATGTCTGTCTGTCTGTGTCTCTCTGCGTGTGTCTTTCCATGTGTGTGCGCATGGGTTTTTGTGTGTCTGTCTGTCTGTGTGTGTGTGTGTCCGTGTGCTGTCTCTGTCTGTCTCTGTGTGTCCGTGTGTGTGTGTGTGTGAGTGGGTCAGCTATGTCCTTACGCAGATCTGAAATCACAAGACGACCCCCGTGCTCTGTGTGTCCGGTCTTGTTGCTATGGTGATCGGCAGCCTTGCAAATCCCTGCTCCATGTATCTCCTTGCATCTTTCATGCTCACACAGCATCTACATGTGCTCTATCCAACCTCGTGCAAATGGATCTGTGCACATAATTCAATCGGCGCTGTGATATTTGTGCGCGGGCAAGCTGCCGCTCCCTCCATCCAAACATCACCCGCAGCCTGCCGACCGAGCCCACACACTTACTGAGGCGTTGCTCTTGAAGTGTGACTTTTTTCACTGCAATTACTTCTTTTTTGCTTGTGTCATCATTGCAAGTTAATCTTTAGCAATAGGGAGTGTACAGGCTTTTTTTTTTTTTTTTAAAGATCTTCTTTCCTTGGAAAAGAACCTCTCAGAAGATATGAGGCCACATAAAGGAGCTCGGAACAGGTGACGCATCAGGTCTATTTCCTGCAACTTGTGGTAAATCTTTAAATGCAACCCTGTCATACACGTGATGCTGAAGTAAAGCGACATGTGATCAAACAGTAAGAAATGACCAGAGGGTCGTCTGTTCGAATGCGCAGGCTGGCAGGAGGTGGAGAATGTGAGGGTCACCGCTTGACCCCAACCCAGTCACCACGGCTATGGATACTTAACTTGTATTAGCTTTACTTCTGTTTGTTTGTTGGGTGTTTTTATCCCCTCATGCAACAACACTGCCCTCTGAAAGTTGGGACTGCCTGCTATTTGTTTGACTTGTGTTGTGCTCATTGTTCGTTGTCGAACTCAGAAATTTGGCCTCCTATGATGAGTTTCAAGTAACTTCCTTGGGGTAGCCCCCCCCCTTTTTTTTAAAACATCTAGTCATTGAAGTGATATTAATACTTTGTGAGAGTCTTTTCATCATGTGTGACTGACCATAGCATATCGTGAGCTGCCGGTTTGAAATCACCACATTTTGAGTTGTTGTCTAGTATTTGCCACCTGTTTGGAGACAATCAGGGTTACCACTTTACATGTTTGCAATCTTATAGCACATTGGTAGGAGTTTGGAGCTTTAGCTTGCAGATTACACACCTGTTCTCCTGAGATCCATGGATGATTTGACTCAATCAGAGCTCAACGAAACTGGATAGGCTTCTACTGCTCACTGCTACTAATGCGCAATGAAAGCTCCAAGGAATTGTTTAACAACTGCTGGCTGAAGGGTTCCTAAGAAAGCCTCTCTGCACAATAACAGCAACATCTCCAAAGTCGAACTGACTTGTGCCTCTTCCAGTAGAGCACAGGTGTGATTTAGAACAACTCAAATGCCTTCAGGTTTGGAAAGCAACATTGTGCGTGATATATCAATCTATTCATGTAAATCCCTCCCAGTTGTAGAGCCCGCAAGGTGATACTGCACATTTCACAGGAGAGTGGCCGAGAGAACGAGTCAGAAAGAAGCCGAACCGTCTCACTTTTCAGCGGGCAGTATCAGCTCAGGTCTGGAATGTGAGGCGAATGAATGGACTCCAGTCAGAGAGGCCAACCAGCTGATCCACGGATACTGAGTGAAAGAGAAAAATACACACCAACTCAATGGATTAAGAGATAAATTGCATGGAGTTCTATTTTTTTTTAATTGTTGTGGTTTATTGTCAAACTCCTCTGTATTTACTTTCAGTAGTAATAGTATCTTTCCTGTATTTTATTTTGAAGGATCAACCTGTGTGGTTCCACCAGTGCATGTTTCGGTCTGATTTTTTTTTTTTCGTATGGACACTAAGCTGAGCTGGTGAGCTCCATCCTGAATGTTAATGACCATTAAAACCTGAGTTTTACCTGTGAATTTGTTAATTATACCAACCCTAAGTGTTATTAAATGTTGCGCATTATATTTGTTTTCTGTGTTTTCAGTTGATTACCTGACGAACACCACAGTTGCCGTTCAGGAGCTGGTCTTGTTGGCATGCAGCATTGCGTTGGATGCTCTCAATAAAAGTGAGATTAGACATGAACCGGATGTCCAAGTTCGAGTGACATGCTGTTTCACACATTTCACATGTTGACATCTATTCGAGTTTGCCATGGTTTAAAGTGAAAAAGTTTGAGTCTTATTTTTCTTCACCAAAGCATAATAAAAAACACTCGCTTTCAGAAGACAAGCTGGCAAGTAGCCTGTGGGTGCAGATGTTTCAGACTTGCAGAGAAAAAGAATGTGAACAATGCTGTGACATCCAGATATTAGAAAGACTGCAGCAAGTCCCAACCAGCCTGTGGCGAGCCTGTGATGTGATAGAGTTTCAGTCTGAACAGTGTCTCTGGAGCATTGGGTGGTGCAAGCAGGTGTTTCAGATGCATAGCAACGGATTCAGCAGTGGCAACTGGCGAAAAAGCTGACTGTTGTATTTTCCTCTCTTTTCCTCCTCAAGGTGCTTTTCCAGTCAATTTCACTGAGTTTCTATCACTGGATATAATAGGACATGAATGTCTGCGTTTCACCCAGTGTTGCCCAGGTATCAAAAGCAGCTATTAGCTGTCCTGAAAGTCATGAAATGAAGTCTCACCAATTAGCATAACTGCAGTTATCCTGGGTTGGTTTGGCAGGATTCCGGTCCGAGCAACCTCTAACTGCACTTCGAAGTGGCCACTCGCTTGTTTGTACTAACGGTGTTGTTGCCATACTCGCCTTTGGTTAATGTTCTGCCATTCTTCACAAAACATTGCAGCACTTGTGTTTTATGTTACCTTTTTTTAAAATTTCAACAACATAAAAAAATACCTGGGGAAAATAAACTGGTGACTCGCACAATTTTGTCGAATTTTCGACGAGTCACTTTATAACATTTTCTGAATGCCATTCCTGTTCATGGCAAAAACATTTTTTGAAATGCCAACCCCCTTTGCAAGTAAAATCAGTATATTTTTTTACCACGTTGTCAAGTGTTTCTTCCAGCCAAGGCACTGACAGTAAAGGAATAAAGCATTATAATTTGTTGATTCTAATATTTGGCATCATGATCATAAATTTGTATTTGTTTAAATTTTTAAAAAAGAGAAAAATTTCGAGTACAAATACATGCAACAAAGCATTAAATCGATAAAAAAAACACATTGAGTGCATCTCAACTCAAAGCTGACAGTGATAAACGCCTATGAATGTATGTATGTTTTTTAACTGTTGGCTATTGCTATGCTTGACAGAAACAGATATGAATGAACTTAATCTTTACGCCTCTTTCCCCCCCAAAATGTCATGTTTGTCTTCGCAGAAATGCAAAAAGTTGCATTATGTCATTTCAAGGAATTTTTTGAGGTCCAATAAACAAGTCCAAGTCAAATCAAAAAGTAATTGAGAGCTGAAGCCTGAATTAGCTTGAATTGAGCATAAAACGGCTGCTGGGAAACCTTCAGCTGGTCAAAACTATATAACAGAGAGTTAAGTTACTAAAAGGCTGACTTTCTTTGTGTTGTGCCAGAGGGAAGCTGTTTGGTGAGGCTCTGACTTTAGTATATCAAGGCCAGTGTGCAGCTTTTGAAGCCACTCTCTGCTCACTGATGAAAACTTAACACGTCTCCAAACTGGAACCCTAGAGCTCCCCACTTCTGAATGACCCGCTCTGTTTTTTCAGCAGCCATCGTGTCACACTGATGCTCTCCAAATGCTTGCTCACTTTAACTTTTTTTTTCACAATAAAGCAGACACAAGAGGAGATGAGAGGGAAAATATTTTGTTACCGGAACACAGGAACAAGTCCCTTACATTCTGAGGTGAAGCCTCTGTAGATCGGATTTGTTTGTCCTGCACGTCCGAGAGATCCTCAATTGGACCGAGATCTGTATCCTCAAATATTCCTGAACCACTTTGTCGCTTTGGGTGGAAAAAAAACCCATCAGGGAACAGCATAGGGTGTACATGATCTGCAACAGCGCTCGACTCACTCGGATCTTAACGATTTCCCATTTTTTCTGCTTGAAACACATTGAATGAAGAAAAATAAGGTTCACTTGCTGCCTGCTATAACCCCCCCCCCCCCCAACGGGCGCCATGATGGGGCAATAATCAGTTACCGCGAACCCTCACTATATATCACGGATCTGACATTTTTTTTAGTGCAGTTTTTTTTATGCTTTTTTACAATGTATGAACGTGCATTGTGTTCTGCGTCTTGATTGGCAAAGGGACTGTAGGCCACTGTCAATCAATCTCCTCCTTCCTTTCCTCTCTGTCCTGTACAGAATGCGTTTGGCACTGCAAATTTACTTGTTTCTCAACAACAAAACCCACATTGTAGACGAAACCTTTTGCACCGACGAAGGCAGCTGCAGATGTGCCCAGAAGGCAGAAAAAGTTAAACTTCTGGACATTCTAAAGGAATGTAGTTGGACTGCAGCTATCGATTGTTTTATTAATCAAGTATTCTATCGATTATTCTGGCGGTTAATCAATTAATTGGATTTTTTTACATTTAAATTCTTTTCAATTACTTGAATCCTTCGAGGACTTGTGTCAGCCCTTGAAGGAAGAAGTCACACGGCAGCAGCTTTCACCTAAGATTAAGCGTATCTTTTAGGAACGGAACCACAGCAACAAACAAGGGTTCACCGTATCTGTTCACTTTTTGTTCAATCAAATTCTGGCAGACTGCTATGCATAACAAAGGAAGAATGTTTATTCAAAGCTCTGTTTGTTCCTTTTTTTAAGGTGAAGGCCATTCTTTTCTTTTGAGGAGGTTTTCCTGACTAAAATATCGCAGGGATGATAATGTTCACTCGAACACGGGAAAGTATCTTCATCCTGATATTGTGAAAGTCTCACTCTTTCAGTGTCCCCGCCTAGTTCGAGCAATAATAATTGAGACGATTAACAGAATCCCACAGAAAAAGGTGTCCTGGCCAGGTGGTTGAGTTAATATTATTTCTTCCCATAAATGTCCTCAAGCCACGTTAAATCTTTGCAAATTTCAATTTGATCCAACTTCTAATTGAATCCTGAAGCTGAATTGGCTTTTAATTGCAAAATGGATGTGTAGCTTCTAATTAAATTCGGGAGCTGGTAATGAAACGTAAAAATGCCGCTCAGGCACTGCAGCGCCATGTGGGCCAAGTGCGATTGGAAGCCCCCACAGCCGAAGGTGGGCGATGACCGGAGTGCTCACAACACCTCCTGGCACAGAAAGGGGGGGTAGTTCTATAGGAGGGATCGGTTAACAAAGGCAGCGAAAGGCTTTTACTCTCACTACCCCCCAGCTAATACATGGGGGTTGAGCTTGAAAGGTTCACTTTCCATATTTAGACCAATAAAAAAAACAGTGAGGGTTATATTTCTTTTTATCCTTAAGATTTCTTCAGAAGTCTTGTTTTACATTGAGAAACTGGGTGGAAAAAGCCTTGTTCGCATCACTCAAAACAAATCGGATCCTTTCTTCTTCTGTACGTGGTTTGAATCCACCTAACAAAGGAAATTTTCAGAGTTTTGCAGCTGTTTGCACTTCATGGAACCAGATATTCGTCACTCCTGCTTTTGCATATGGTACCAGTTCTCCATTCACCTCTACAAGACACAAGCGCTCATGCTTAGGTGGCACTTGGGGCTTAAAGGGGGCTATGAAACAGCAGTATAAACTATTACAGTTGGTATTGCATCACTTGCCAATTATCAAAAGAAAAAAACTTGTTTTGGCAGGCCAGATTTCCCTCCTCTGTAAAAAGGGTCGACTGCATGGTCAAGGACACCCATAACACTCAATAAGTTGCAGTTTATTGAACCACTGTTTTGAAACCTCAAGAATATCTGATCTATGTTGGGGCCTCGCCATGTTTCAAACAGACTATTTCACATGAACTGGCAACTCGCCCAAAAAAAAAACCCCTCATGAAAGAACTGGCAACCCAGGAACAATGTCGCCCGCTGAAACTGCGCCCTATCCCTCATTGGTGGAGCCAAGGCCGAGCCACAGGAGGTCCGCTGAGTCATATCTATTGCAGCGCATCGCACTGCTCAGCTCTTTTTCGTTCGTGACTACATGGGATATGGTGCCTGGTGACCACCAAGAGGGGAACAACCCCGAGACCACATTGTGCACCACGACCTGGGCCACAGTTTCACACACTGGACAATTGAGGAACTGTGAAGTGTTTCTCCACCTTTGGATTTTTGGAGGAACCCAGCTACCCTCCTCATCTGCAGGTGCAGAGAAAGGATCACACGTCCTGAAGAAGATGAGCCACCAATAAATGAATATGCTGGTAAAGATGTTGTGGTCGTCTCCTTCAGTGTTGCCACAGAAGTCGTCTCGAAAGTCAGTTTGTTGACTTCAGCCACTTTTCTCTGATCCCTTCATCCTTCTGGACTACGTGGAAGCTTACATCCATTTTTGAGCAGCCTTCGGAAAAAGCAGCTCCCCTTTTTGACACCATCCTTTCCTCAAGTGCAGCAGATAGGCCTGCTAGCAGACTAGCATGCTAGCAGAGTAGCCTGCAGACCAATGTATCAGCTGGAGGGTGGAGCGGAGGGAGGAGGGCTGTTTGCTCAATAGTATACACTCATTGGAGAATGTAAACATGATGTAGAAAGATAATCTGCTTTCTTATTCAACCTTTTTTGAACAAAGAGGGAACGCTGACAGACCAGACTTCGATACTCGCTTTTGATATTCACATGGCCTCATCAGTGCACAACGGATCAAATTATACCCGCAGAACCCCAAAAAAGTGAAATTTGATGTCATGGCACCTTTAAAAGCATGTGATTGCAGCCTGATATGAATGCAATCCATCTAATTAAACCCTTTTTTTACCATGCAGTGGACAGCAGAGTGCGGCCTGGTAGCGCGGTGAGCTATGGCCACCGTCCGTACAGCTCCACATGCACATTTTGCCTTCAATGGGCTGTGAAATAGAAGTCATCTCCCACTGAGTATGCCATTCAATACCCAAATGCTGACTTTCAGCCCATGCTGGACATTGTCTCCATTGTGTGAGGGCTTGCCACTTAAATTAAGTCTCTGGCCTTTCTGCTATTTTAGCAGTTTTATATATTTAGTGCAAGCAGCATGGCGCAATGCGAAACTAATGATATTCAGCAGGATACAAATATGATAAATATGTCCCTGGGTATCACATGATGTGAGGTGCAGGTGCAAATTGACATGAGTGAGGAAAAGATCTGTTTTGTTGAGTTAAAACCTTTTCTGTGAATAAATTCATACTGCGTTTCAACTGTTTTCACAAAACATTGGCTGCAGATGTGGCCTCGCCCTGAGACGTCCATCGTAGATATCCAACACGTTCCTGCAAGGTTATCTGCCACATAAAGACTGCCATTTTTGAAACATGGCAAAAATTTTCAGACTGTTAAGAAAAAAAACAGCATTGAAGTTTCAAGTTTTCTAAAAGCGCGCCGGTGGGAACGTGGGCAGCTTAAAGGACTGACGTCCACCGACAGCCGAGCCCCGACCCGAGCAGATCAGTTTCAATTGCAGTGTTTGTTTATGTTTCTGTAACTTTGTGCAATAAAGTTGCACCAGCTGTTTAAAACACAAGAAGAAGAAATTCCCACGGTGGGACTGGATTGGAGTTTAAAATCCAGCCAATCAGATCAATCACAAGAGTGACGTCCCTAACCGACAAATAAACCCACACACCTGAACACAGCGAAGGTGCAGAAATTTATGGCGAGAGCACACAGGAAGGTGGAGGGGGCGCGTTTGCCATTTTGCACCCATGATGAGAGCTTTGCATGAACTTAGACATTTTTTCTTGTGATCGTTGAGGTCAGATCTGTCTTCATGCAGAATCAACTCTATTCTGCTCCATGCAACCCTTTCAAGGAGTAATTTTCGTCCACCAAAGTTTAGTTTGTGATCGTGCAATTGTTTGCGGAAGCACACCAGTTCACTTTTTTGCATTGGAGCGCTGATGGCAAAGTGCAATGTCGCCTCACAACAACTGCTGTAAGTGGGGAGCTGTGCGGAGGGAGTCTGATGCCAAAATCACAGGAGGGAAAAGTCGAACATCTGTCATGCTCCTAAATGCCTGACCACACTCAGCTGTGAGCTCGGAGTGCTGGGCAAAACAAACTGCTGGCTTGGACCTTATCACCATGCCTGCTTGGGGCAACATGCTTCTGTAATCACATGGGCTGCTGTTGACTTCTGGGCATTAGCAATCGTATTAACTGCCAAGGCGCAAGTGTTGCCCCATTGTGGGTTTCTGACTGTCTGATTTCGAATCGTCTCGAAAGGGAAACCCCCCCTTCTCCCAAGACTTGGGTCAAAGAAATACCTTAAACGTAAAGGTGGAGGTGATTTTTGCATTCGCAGTTGCTGTCCCGACACGTGGCAAGAAAGCATCTTGACCCACATACAGAGGAAACTCAGGAGAAGGCATTCAGACAACAGTTTATTGAGATTCAGAGTCTTAGTGATGAGGACACAGGAGGAGGAAGAACGGCACTCTGAGTCAAGAATGAATTCTTAGTCGGAGAATCCAGGGGAACGGTTGTGAACGAACAGGTGGCGTCTTACTTGGTTCTGCTTGGATTGTGCAGTGAGGGGAGTCAGTGTATTGGGTCTGGGATTTGAGTGACCAGTGCAGTCCTCTACAGTTTCTATTTGTTGTACTTATTGTAATTAAATACAGTGAGTAAGGTCTTTGTTTTCTTTGTGGTGCATGTTTAAAACATGTTTTGGTAATTCAAAAACCAGTTAAATCCCACCTGCGTTCCATCTTTTTTACTATATATTTAAACTGTAAATTTACAAAAATTACTGGCTAATGTTACTGGCAAACTACTTTTACAGTCATGTAAAAATACTGTTATTTATAAGCAAGATACTGTAAATTCACAGCTACAAACATCTATATCACAGAAATGGCTTTGGGTTGTTGCTGTGAAGGTAAAGCATGTAGATGTAATTTTAGTATAAATTACTGTACAAGTCACAATCAGTTAGTGTGAAATATTTACAGTAAAATATTGTGATACATTCCCTGTAAATTGCTGTGAAAGTAATGCAATTATTAACCAGTAATTTATGATAAATTCACACTGAAAAATGCAAGAGTATATTATATATATATATATATATATATATAGAGAGAGAGAGAGAGAGAGAGAGAGAGAGAGAGAGAGAGAGAGAGAGAGAG
>JASSRZ010019667.1:11280-24474 GCA_032164315.1 Malacoctenus gilli | reverse complement strand
TGTGTGTGTGTGTGTGTGTGTGTGTGTGTGTGTGTGTGTGTGTGTGTGTGTGTGTGTGTGTGTGTGTGTGTGATAATGGATCTGTTATGTGCATCAAAAGATGCGTATAATACTATAATATGTGCTGTAGTGTGAGTTAAAGGTGAATGGGTTATGTTCCATTGCAGAGTGAACTGCCTTCATGCAGGAACATGGTCAGCTTTTAGGTCCCAGCATGCACGGCTGCACCTGGTTCAGCTGAGATGGCAGAGAGCTTAAACTGAGTGGCTGAGCAAACAGAAGAAAGACGAGTGAGCTAATTGAAGCTCTTGGTTTCCCTTCCTGTAGTTAAGCACAGTCCCAAGACAAAAGCAAAAAAAGGGATTTGCTTCCCCTCAGCAAACAAAGTCACAAATGTAAGAGACAAAGATCAGAGAAATCGTCAACAATCATTGCAAAGATATGAGTTGTTTCATCTCTTCCTGTCCAATTCATGGCTGCAGATAAATGATTCTCTGTTTCATCCTCAGTGAGATGGAAAGAGGTAATTACAAGTCTTCAATCAGACCCCACTGAGACTTCACTTTGCTGAGAAAAAGAGTGTAATTTGGCCCAAACTCACATCCTCCTGGTCCTGCCTGTTTAATGGCCCTGATGGTGGCACTATCATCACCACCACCTCTCAATGCGGCATAATTATAGACCAAACTCTCCCTGCAGCATTGATTGCATTACCAAATCTTGTTTTGCATTTTACAGCCAATGTTTAAATAGCAAAGACCACCTGCTTCCATTTCATTGCATTGCATCTGCTATATTTGTCGCACTGGTGAGTGTAAGGAGGAGTAAAAGGTGTCAGCTGAAGAGTTCAAGTATTGAACTGGATCGTCCCTCCGACTTAGTGCCTTGCATATCTGAATCTTTTAGGAGAATCCTTCATAATAAACAACATTGATCGTTAATGTGTCACATAATGCCTCAGATATCAACTGCATCCTTTCAATATTAGAAGCATTTAAAAAATGAAATGTTCCACAAATACACAGCTACTTTTTTCCATCAATCACAATAAATCAGAATGTATCTGTGCTCCAACATAGAGGCCCTTTTCATGGTGTGTGCTACGGTGTTTCCAGTCAACTCCCAAACTGTTTCTGTTGCCATGAAATAAGTTCTCGGCTCTTCAAAACAGACTGACTGTAGTAAACAGCATATAAATAAACAACTGCCCTCCACTGTTTACAGTGAGGAGCAGGCTTTCACCTTCAAGAGGATTTCCTCCCATAAAAATAAAAAGAAAACCGATTAGGTTTTCTTCTTTTCACTCAATCGTCTCCGAAGAGAAACGTGACGAGAACCAGGAGGAGAGATGTTTGTGAGTCTGATGTCAGGAGGAATGTTTGAGCTGCACGTCTTCTTCTGCACACCTTGACACAGTTCACAGCGTCACTTCAAGCAAGATGATGAAAGGTGACATTCAGAAAGGGTGCGAAGAGCACCCCGAGGGAAAGGACCCTATTGTTCCTCCACAAAAAAAGATTAGAGCATGCAGTGGTCTTTCTCTTTTCCCGGCACACAGCCAGTGTTTGGCTCAAATCCCCTCTGACCCCGCGTCCTTTAAACCTGCTCCCCTTTCCAGTGAGGCGAACAGGGGTGGCGCCTCTGAACTGGGTGTCAGTCATGGCCAACTGCCTTAAGTCTTTGTGATGCAAACACGTGGGTGATTGACGCAGAGCAGGAAGTTTAATTTTAAAGCAGCCATTAAAAGGCAGGAAAAAAAAAACCTTCAGGTTTTTCCGTTTGTCACCGCTGTGCGCAAGTGTTCAGTCCTACCGTTGTCTTCAACCGTGAAGTAGAAGATATCACTGGTGGCGTTGGTCCCGTCCAGCAGCACGTAACAGATCTTCATGTCGTCAATATCAGCTGTTGGCACGACAAATATAGAAAGACTGCGTTGACTGAAACAGGACGATAAAAGTGTGACTTTTTTACAAGGTTTTAGTTACAGCACTGAGGCGACTCATAAAATGATACGAGACAGAGGAGACAAATGTTTGGGAACATTTAGGGCTTTTTTTCAAACTGCAAAACATTTGCCACACTAACGTACAGAAACGAGAAATTTCAATGCAAAAAAATCAGCATCAGTTGTCAAACATCTTGAGCTTGTTTGATAAGCTGTGTAACAATCATCCTACGCACATTTAGAAAAACATTGATGTTTGGTGTTGGAGAGGATAATGTTTCAGAGTGAACCAAACAAGAGAGTTGTGGCCATGGCAACCAAGATAAAAGTCTTACCTGAGGCAACTTATTTTAAACCTTTGCTCCCGATTAGATCAGAGATGGAGAATCCTGCTCCTGGTGGGCTGCGGTCCTGCATGGTTTCACTGTGTCCCAACTTCAGAACACCTGACTGCAATGAGCTGCTCGTTAGCAGCTTTCAGCTGGACTTCAGGCTGACACTGATTATATGCAGGTGTGTTGGAGCAGGAACACATTGAAAACATTGCAGGGACATGACCCCCCAGAAGCAGTGCTTCCCACTGTTGCTTTAAATGCCTGTTATCTATTTATTTTTCCAGTTTGGACGGGTTAAATATTAAAAACAATGTTCTACGGCCGCTTACCTTGTGAGAAGGTCTGGATGCTGTCGTTGCCCAGCGCGGTGTTGATGAGGAAGCCATGCAGAGGGGCCTCGGACACAATGTACTTCAGGACCTTTTGGGGGCTGTCTCTGTCCTCCGACCGGAGGACCTTGCTGGTGATCAGGAAGCCCAGGTGCCCCGTTGGAAGGACCCTTAGCGAGGCCGCGGCCTTGTTCACCACAATCTGCGGCACGCCGTTGTCCACTGTGTTGATGAGAATGTTCATCATTTGTGGCTTGCGCGTTTCGTACAGCGTGTCAGGATAGACGTAAAAATCCGAGTGAGTGCCGTCGGTGACCGTGAAGGAGAAGCTGTCTTCGTTGGTCTCCGTGCCGTCGTGCTTGTAGCTAATGAGGTTCTCGTTCAAGTCCTGCTTGGTGAAGGTGGTGATTGGCTGGGATTTGTTGAAAAGCAGCTGACCGTGCACCGGCACCTGAGTGACCGTGAAGCGCAGCAGGTGATCGGGGGTGTCCCTGTCCTCTGCTGTCAACTCAAATGGTGTGATCAGCTTGGTTTCTCCCTCTTCAACGAACAGTTTACTTATTGTCAGGACGGGTTTCTTGTTGTCTACATCGGTGATGGAAACTCTGAAGGTCCTGAAGACGGGGTTGTAACCGTCTGTCACTTCGAACTCAAAGCTGTCCATTTTCATCTCATCGTCAGACGTGTGGATGTAGTAGATCTTGTTGCCAGCGAGCTGCAGTTGGGTGAAGGTGGAGATGGGAACGCCTGGGTAGTCGGTGCACTCCAAGTGACCTCTGCTCGGCGCTCTGGTGATGCTGAAGCTGAGGTATTCATCCGGACTGTTGATGTCGGAGGTGCTCAGGAGGTCGGTGGTGAGCGTGACTTTTCCCCCTTCTTTGAGAGTCACGCCTTTATTCACCACGTCTGGGAAAACCATGTCGATGCTTCCGATGTTGATGTAGAAGTATCGATCTATGAGCGGGTTGATGCCGTCCGTGACATCGAATTTCAGCAAGTCGCGGATCCCTTCCTGGCCCGTGTGCACGTACTGAATCAGCTGTTTGTCAATTTCATCCTGTGTGAAGTTCATTCCCAGGGTGATGTTTCCCAAAACGTCGCCAAATTTGCTGATGCGCTGAAGGTAGCCCTGGCCGGGACCATATCGCACAACGAAGGTCAGTTCTTTGTCTTCGGAGTCAAGGTCGGTGGCCTTGAGAACCCTGTTGCTGATGACTTTTGTCTCTCCGATTTCAACGTCGAGGCCATCATTAATCGCCATTCGTGGTGTCTCATCATCAACGGGAATGACCATGATGGGAATTGTCTTTTCCACGTTGTGTTTCCCGTCGGATAATCTGATCTCAAAGCTGTCTTCCTTTGTCTCGGAGTCGTCATGCTCGTACACAATGTTGGAGGCCTCTTTAATCTGCTCCAAGCTGAACCTTTCCACTGGCATGGTGCCAGTGGTGAGCTGCTGAACTATGGTGCCATGCTTTGGGTTTTTGATGATCTCAAAGTGCAGCTCATCTCCTGGGATGTCGGCATCAGCTGCGTTCAGGATAGGCGTGTCGATGACCAGACTCATGCCCTCCATCACCACAAACTCCCGGACAAAAATCTCCGGCTTCTCATCGTTGGCTGGAAGTATGACGACGGGGAAGAAATGGCGCTCAGAGAAGTTAATCCCGTCTGAGCAGCGGAAGGTGAATCGATCTTCCACAGGTTCGACGCCTTTGTGGATGCTTTGGACGTAGTGGATGTGACCGAGGGCGATGTCTTTAATCGTGAAAGCGGTGATCGCCGTACCAGCTCGGGATTTCTCGGAACCCGTGGCCGGAGAGATGTTCTCCACGTAACCTGATGTTGGCTGGACGATAACGGTGCACAGGATGTCGTCGTTGTTGGTGTCAACGTCCTCGGCTTGAATGTGGCCTGGAGTGATGACGTTCTTCTCCCCTTCCACGACGACGAATTGCCCACCAACACTGACAACAGGGGGGATGCTGTCAAGGGGAAGGATGGTGACGTGAACCGTCACACCTTGGACCTTGTTTCCCCCGACGACCCACTGATCTGACATGTCAGACAGCGTGAGGTTAAAGGAGTCGTGCTGTTTCACCGGCCCGATTTCCCCGGACGTGTGCGCGTACACCACCGCCCCGTTGATGATGTCCTCCTGGGTGAACCTCTCCGCGGGAGCGCCGTGGACGAGAATCTCACCAAGTCTGGGAGGTTCTTCGACGATAAACGTGAGCATGAGATCGTCTGTGTCTTCGTCGCGACCCTGGATGACATTCGTCGTGATCTCGGTTGCGCCGTTCTCCAACACGTCGATGTTGGCTCCCAGCAGGCCCGCCGGGAGCATGATGGTCGGGGTCTCGTCGTCGACTGGGTCAATGGTGACCTTGATGCTGATGGGAACCTCGTGGAAACCGTCGCCTACTGTTAGTTTGATCACGTCATTGTGTGACTCCTCCCCTCCATGTATGTAGGTTAAACGGCCATTTGCGAGGTCCTCCAGCACAAAGGTCTCCCCATTGGACATGTCAATTCCCAAATACTGCAGCAGGCCATACAGAGGAATCTGGGTCACAGTGAAGATGATATTTTCATCATCTGTATCTGTGTCGGTGGCATGCAGCTCCCGGTTGGAAATAATGTGCGTGCTTCTCTCCATGACGGTGAAGCCAGTGTTGGTGATCAGAGGCGGTTTGTTGTCGACTGGCTGGAGGAAAATGGTGAAGAGTCCGTCGGCCGTGTTTCCAGCTGTGTCCTCCACGACGAATGTGAACTGAGCCACTTTTGGAGTGATGCCCATTTCCTGGTCCGGAGGCTTGTAAGCTACTTTGTGGTGATTAACCTGGGCTTGTGTAAACTCCGTAATTACAGTGTCGGGGCTGTCGGTCAGAACAATTTCACCCAGGGGAACTGGATTGTTCTCATCAGTGTCAGTTGGCGGCTTAGTGATGGTGTATTTTAGGTCTCTGTCATCCGAATCCAGATCAGTGTAGCACAAAAACTTCTTTCGAAAGTATGTGAGCTCATATTCCTGGACTGTCATGTGTAGCGTTGTGCCGGTCAAAAGCTCTGGGGGCAGGTCATCAACGGGGTGGATTTTGATGGTGAACATGTGTTCGCCCGATTGATTGGGAGGGTCGTTATCGTCCTGCACCCGGAAGACAAAGTGGTCAATCACGGTGGTGGTGCTGTGCGGTCCGACGTGGCGATAGAACAGCTTGCCATCGAGAATGTCCTGCTGGAACCACTCAGTCACCACCTGCTCAAACATCTCATCCGTCTCGCTGAACTTCCAGAGGGACGGGTCGGACGGAGGCTCCACTTGTCTGAGCAGGAGCTCCCCCACGGTGGAGTACGGCGCTTCCACCACAAACTTAATGGTGGAGTCCTCCGAATCGATGTCTGTGGCGCTCAGGATGAAGGGGGAGATCTGCATGATCTCGTTCTTGAACAGAACCAGGCCAGTGTTGGCGTTAATAATGGGCGG
Organism: Malacoctenus gilli; assembly: GCA_032164315.1. Classification (NCBI taxonomy): domain Eukaryota; kingdom Metazoa; phylum Chordata; class Actinopteri; order Blenniiformes; family Labrisomidae; genus Malacoctenus; species Malacoctenus gilli. The sequence continues at coordinate 18,378 of JASSRZ010019667.1, read as the reverse complement.
CTCGTCGTCAGTGGGGGCGATCGTGATGGGGAACAAGAATTCCACCTCGTTGGGGCCGTCGGTCATTCTAAAAATAATGTTGTCACTGTACGTGTCGCTGCCGTCATGCTGGTACACAACAATGCCGGCGTCGAGGTCGGCGGGTGTGAAGAATTTCCTGCGTGTGCCGAGCACGGTGAGCTCGCCGTGCTTCAGGCCGTCCACAACTGTGATTCGCACGTCCTCCAGGTTATCCTCATCACTGATCTCCAAATTCTGGGAGCTGGAGAGAGCCCGGGATTGCCCCTCGAACAATAGCTGCCCTGTATTTTTGGTCGCAACTGGAGCCAGTGTATTCATAGGCTTGACCACAATCATAAAAGCAAATGTATCCGATACCGAGCCGTCTGTATCTACGATTTCAAACTCTAGCTGGAAAATCCTCTCATGTTCTGAGTCCTCAGAGGGAGGCTTATACGCTATTTTGAGATCTCGGATGTCTCTCTGATAAAAAGAGGTGATGGGCAGGTTTTGGTCATCTGTACTGATGATATAACCCTGCTGAGGGTTCAGCGGCGCCGTCACATTGAATATTAAATCATCCGGGTCGGATTCGACGTCTTCAGCCGCCAGCATGTCGCTCGTGATGGCGGTCATCACAAACTGATCGACCTCCATCATCATCATGGCCACAAAGCTGGGTTTAGGAGCGCTGTTCTCGGTGCCTTCTTTGATCCTCACCATCATCTGAAAGTGCTCCTGCATGATCATGTTCCCGTCATTATCCTGCAGCTCAACCATCATCGGAATATAGTCTCTGTTTGGCGACTTGGTCTGCGCGGTGTGTTTGTATTGAATTCCCTGCTTTACGAACTCATCGCAGTCAATCATCTGCCCATTGGAGGGGTTATTCGAAAGAGTGCCGTACCTGGGGAGACCTCCGGCGCCGACCAGGGTGGCGATTTTACACTGTGTGACGCCGTCCTCGTAGGAAAACTCCAGGGACTTTTTGTCAATGGGGTTGCTGTCTCCATTGAGCTTCTCAACGTTGAGCGGCATATTCCTGGTGAGGATTTCAAGCTGCTGGAAAACCACCTCCACCTCCAGCATGAACGGGACGATGATCGTGTCCGTGTGGGAGTCGTATCTGAGCTGCAGCTTCACGCGGTCCTTACTGGGGCTTCGCGATCCGAAATGAGTGTACTTCACCTCATCTGGTCCGAACGCACAGGGGAACTTTTTCGGAGTCAACATGCCAGGTTTCTGGGACAACGGGTCGTTGTCCAGAACCGTGATGTGGCAGCGGTCACCCGGCTGCACCTCTGTCACCAGGTCGTTCACGGGGTCGAGAAACACAGACCTCCCGAAAGGCACCCTGATCCCATTGTTGGCGATGATGATGTCGTCTTCATTAGGTCCGGTCTTGTGGTAGAACAGGTGGCCCGCATCAAAAGGCTCCGCGCGCGCCGACCCCAAGCAGAGGCTGAGAGAGAAAGTCGCAAGCAGGCATCCCAGAAGTGCCAACTTTCTCCAAAGTTGCAGACAACCAGCCATCTCCGCCGCCAGTTGCCTTGCAAATATATTTATACCTCAGCCGCAGCAAACAGATACTTCTCCGGATGGAGGAGAAACGAGCGAGAAATAAAAGCTCTCAGTGATGATTCAAGCCTGAAATCTACCCCCTCTCTCTGTTTCGGCGTGGCCACACAGACACAAGTGTGGTGAGTGCTGCCGGGCTGTGCAGGTAATAATGAAGCAGCCCACAGTGACAGGCACAGACTCCTCCTTTCTGTCAGTGCAGGGGAGGGAGCCTCCGGCCCCCCCAAGGCTAATTTAAGAAAGGCCATTGGACGAGACTGGGAAAGTGCTTCTCCAACCAACACTTACTCTGCTCCTCCTCTTTCACTGAACAAAGGTGGAGGGAGAAAAAAAAGGTCAGTAAAAAAAACAAAAAAACCCTGAAAAAATTTCTGGATTGTCAGAAAAAACCCCCAACTTTTTTTTCAAGTTTTTGCTTTTGACAACATTTTCACTTTAATTGCATTTTAAAAACATGTTTTCCAACATTCAAATAAAACTTTATTACATTGTAATTGTTTCACATGCTTGGACTACAATGTAGACTTTTTGGGTTTCTTCAATTTTTTGCGGTGACCTTATTTCTTTTGCTCTTTGACTCAATGTTGATTCCTTTCAGCGACAATACATGAATAAGGAGGTGTTTATTCTCATCCCAAAGACAATCACTTCTGTGGAGTTACGAGGTGTGGAGAGCTCTGTGTTGTCCCCTCTCGCATCCCAGGTCCTCTGAGGTCGCGACACGGCGGCACCGGACTGGCCCCTCAGTCCCACCGTGAGGGACGACAACCTGGCATCAGCTGGCAGGACAGGTGTGCGTGGGAACTGTTTGGTGTCGCCGTTACAAAGTAAACAAAACCGCGGCTCAGATAGTTTGAGGAGCCATTCATCTTTCCCCCCACTTGAATGCTCATATGAGATATTTTCCGCAGCAGACTTTGAAGTCCATGTACACGCACTGAAAAAGGGGAAAAACGTCTTTATTGTATTCTTTATTATATTACGCTAAACAGTTAAAACACTAGAAAAAAAACATTCAACAAAGGGCACAAAAATAGAATTTAGTATAAAAAAAAGATTTTAAAAATCCACCTTTTAATTTATCTTTTGACTCTTTCTGCATCATTTTGTGCCCAATAAAAATGAAAAACATATTTCTGCACCCTAATGAGGCCCATGTATCCTCTGTAAACATTTGGATGTGTGTGCGCTACAGTTGTTCTTCGGTTTGGTTACAGCAGTTTGTGATGGCAACTTTATCGGGGAAAATCCCTTCTCTATTTTTATCAGGCGTAGAGATCTATTGTAGACAAATGTTTAATCAAAGCATTAAAGCCATACGAGGGAAGGGGGGAGAAAACCTGGGTGAAAAATGTTGTTTTCTGCAGTGTTTGATTAAAAAAGTCAGCGTGCAGAGATCAAGCAGTCGGTCTGGATGCAGTTAGAATGTGAGAATGTGTCGTCAGTATGCCGCACAGGGTCATGTTAAGATAAAAATACCTGGTATCCTTTTATGGATCAACTTTTGAGTCCGGCCTGACACTTGATGAAGCGATAGGTGTGCGTTGCTCCAACATTTTGGGAAGATTCTGTCCATCAGTGTTCAAACGTGTTCCCCAGGCACAGGTCAGGGATTACATGCAGCGGGATGAATCGGAATTGCTCGAGGAAATACATTTCATTAAAATCTGTTTATTTTATGGCTCTTTTGGTAATGTGAGTGATGTGTTCTCTGAAAGTGCCCAAGTTTATTGGGGATAGTAACACTTTTAGGACAACACTGTGAACCACTCAGCAACCTTCACGTAAGCGCGGGCCAAATAGCGGAGATACCGTATGCATCCAGGCATTCCGCATCACACTTTTCATTGCGTCCTCTAAATAAATCTTGACCTCCTCACTCGACCAGCCAAGACTAAAAATGGACACGCACGCACGCACGCACGCACGCACGCACGCACGCACGCACGCACGCACGCACGCACGCACGCACGCACGCACGCACCAGCACTGAAGAGTGTAACTATAGAAAACAAACACAGTCAGCTTTTTATACTCCTGGATTTTGCGCGTTCTTCTCGTAGTGAAGAAGGTCAAGAAACTGCAGAGCGATACACTCAAAAGGTAACTCATCATTGAGCTCTTGATTGAACGCTGACTCCTGTTGACAAAACATGACAAATGGAGCTCCGTCTCCATCTGGGGAACCCAGTTTCTAAATGCGTCTGTTCTCGAGCCGCAGCCTGGCATTCATTAAGCTATTAACTGGCCTTTCTCTAATTTAGACGTTAAAGACATGACATGCCTTTAATGAGTGTCTAAGGTAAACAGAGAGAGAAGCTGGGCGCAAGCCAGACTCCGCTGCCCGAGATCAACTCTTCATCCAGCGGGGAAGCTCATGATGACAGCTGCCACTAATGACCTCGTGATAGACGGATAACAATGCCGAGCGGTTCTCATCCCTTTATGCCACCCGGTTGTGCAAACACGAGGCAGCAACACAGAAAACTGCCTCCTTCTAGCAGAGGCTGTTTGCTTTCTAATGATATATTTGTCATGGTGTGATGTGTCTCCAACACATTTCAGACATAGTTTGTTTCACCCTTGCTGCAGGAATGGAGGTCGTCTTGTAAAGACTGTAATTCAAATTCCTTTTGTTTAGTTTCTGGTTGTTTTTATTGTTATTGTTGTGCACACATGTCGACTTATATCGATTTCTGGTACAAGATATGGGGATTTTCTAAATTTGAATGCAAAAAGGCGACATGGATGTTTTTGTACGTTATAGTGGAGAGAAGAGAAAGAAGCAGAAGTTAACCTATCATTTCATTTATGCTGAGCGGTACATGTCGCCTGAACTCGGGTTTAAAAACGGGCCCTGCTGCTCACAGGAGCAGCATCTCAACTCTGAACACCACCACTTCACCGAGATGATGGAGCACAAAAAACATGCGGCAGAAATGTGGTTTTCAATCATTTCGTAAGATTTGAATGAGCGGATCGCAACTGAAGCAGTTCTGTCTTGTACCACCCTGTCACACATCCTGCAGGTGTCAGCTAAATCCATAGAGAAATGGATATTTTAGATACTGAAAAGAAAACTTTTTGAAGTTTGAAATTTCAGTTGTTTTAAAATGACGTCATGAAAAAGTAAAGCTTTACAACATGCCCCGACTAAAACCAGCGACAGGATGTTTAACAGATGGTTCGGCCTTTATGAACGCTGCGGTTTGAGTGATCCGTCATCGCACTCGGAGCGTGTCCGCGACGCTTATCGTTGGACAACATCTCAGACGTCCACGGGGCAAATGAATAGCTCAGTCCAGCTGTGCAGGACGCTTGTTGATATATCACAGTCAAAGTCTCTGTGTGTGTGTGTGTGTGTGTGTGTGTGTGTGTGTGTAAGTGCTTTAAGATCAATGCATAGTTCAGTTTCTCAAAAAGAAGCATCTGCTACGTATGTCTAAAGTGGCTTTGTATAACAGACACTTCCACCGGTACAACAGGCGTGAATTGAACTCATAAGTTTATTGATATTATTGTAAAGTGTGATCTAAAATTTAGTCAGTTGTCAAATGGTCCCAAATCTGACAAATATGTTTTGAATGTATATTTTTTGGTGAAAAACTTGATTTCTGGAAGCTGACGATCCAAAAATATACATACAAAAGTGTGTATGTACAAAACCCCAGCTGTACTCAGCTTCCAGTGTTTGTCAGACCTCTGTTTTTCTCTGTACCTGTCCCCTCACACTGGAGACCTCACCCTCACAGTGTCTACCTGTCACGGGTCACGATAAGCGGCTGGTTCAGTGAAACGCGCTGTCACGTCAGCGAGGCGGCTGTGCCCTGATGAACTCCTCAGAACTCCCCTCAGTATAGCCGAAGACGATCGCTCGCCGCATTCTCTCTGCTCGCGCACTCCTTGCGAGCATCCTAATCATCCGGCCCGTTGTAAATATACTCTGCGTATAAATAGAGGATACTGAGACCTGAGACATTTGGATCCAGTTCCGAACAGGAAGAGGTTTGTGTTCTGCTGTACTGGATGGTTTGGCGCTCGGTATCCATGACTGCGGTCGGGTTCGAGGGGCACGCACACAAATTTTAGAGCCGCTCCTGCCGTCACGGCCGCACCGCAGGCTCAGTGCAACATTTCATCTGCCTGATGGTGGATTAAAGCATCCTGTGGGCAGATTGATATAGGCTGATGCTATCACTTGTCGGCGAAGGCGAGCGGAAGCCCCTGGAAACAAGCTGGATATAGCATTTGGAACGGCCCCAAACACCGGGCAATTCACCTCTATAGATGGAAATTATAAAAATATTATAAGCCTCATTAAAGTAAACAGGAAACATATATGTATATATACACACATATATATTTATATATCTATATATATATACACGGGAGAGCGGGAGAAGGAGAGAGAGAGGCAGCTTCTGCTGGACAGAGCCTGATATGAACACAGTCATTCTTTGATTTTTAGTTTGACTTTCATCACACATTAATACAAGATTTAAGCTCCTTTATGCGTATCTACATTTTACTCACAACATCTTATAATAATACCAATTTCCAGCAAGAGTTTTTATGGTTTATTTCACAGCAATCTTGACAGCTCCACACACTTGTCGAATAAATTTTGACCTTTTAAATCATTTTTGTGATGACAATTATATCTGTGTCCATTCCTCAATGATAGAAATATTTGTTTGAGGGAGCTTTCATGTGAAAGACATCATTCCATTGCAAGAGCATCATAATACATTAGAATATATCTATTTATTTTGTTGAACCAACAATATCAGTGGCAAAAAATAGGCATTTGCCAAAAATAAAATAAAATAACACATAGAAATACACGTTATACAAATTTAAAGTGATGTATTGCTTATGACAGCCTCAATTGTTCTCCATCTTGTTTAACTTCTACTCATGCTACTAAACTTTTTTGTACATATCAAAAGCAAATAAAAAGAAATTCATCTCAATTGGAAAAACATTATAGAAGATGGACATGATCAGGCCTCTACAGGGCTTGTTAAGCACCCACTCATTTGTTTTTAAAGCAGGAAGACAAAGTGAACTCAGAGGCAGAAGGTCTCAAAGACCAGGAGGACAAGACACAGGACAATTCAGTGTCTCCAGTTTAAAAACCATGGTAAGAAAAGGGACAGACAGAAAGTCTCAATGCTCATATTTACATGACTTCCATGTTGTATCTATGCTGCTATCATACCAATAAAAATTGTTGATGAATTTGTGAGGGAGACATTTCATCTTTCTCAAAAAACTTGAGCAAAAGTCTAAATATTCAGTTGATTGCAGACACTTTTTGGCACCTTTCATCATGTTTAAACTGTTTCACAATCAACATGAGGAAAATTTGAACTCAGCCATCAGCTACAAAAATGTCCTAAAACAAGCGTTTACTTTCTGAACTCAATTTTCAGAGCAGTAATTCTTCTTCTTCTTCTTCTTCTTCTTCAGTCTAAAGAAAGAAACAAAAAGGTCAGAAAACAATGAATCCTGTCCCAC
>JASSRZ010019667.1:0-11180 GCA_032164315.1 Malacoctenus gilli | reverse complement strand
TTCTTCTTCTTCTTCTTCTTCTTCTTCAGTCTAAAGAAAGAAACAAAAAGGTCAGAAAACAATGAATCCTGTCCCACTATCACGTGTCCCACAATCACCTGCTTTTTCCTCTGGTAACGTCTGCTTTGGCCAAGTTTATGTGGCCTTTGCCATGACCTTTGACCTCCATTGAGAAACATCTGTTTGAAGGAAAAGTAAACTGACATAATCCGACCACACCTAAAGATCTTATCGAGGCTCAACTCCAAACTGGTGCAATTCAGAAGAGGAAGCGATGGCAGCTGCATGTTTCACCTGCAGATTTTTAACTTTTAATCGAAAATTTGTGATCCAAATCTTCAAAATCATGTTTTTTGAGACTTGAATTTCATCACTCAGGTATTTTGCTCTCACCTCCTGATTCAAAAGTGCCCCAAACTGATTTCATATCAGATTTAGTACAGAAATTGTGCTTTTTTTCGAACACTCGAGTTACAGGTACGACTTTACTAAGAGATGAGTGGAGCTGCACTGAGCCGAGCCGCCGGCACCGATAGAGATCTGTGGCGAGCAGCGAGTCGCTGCGGTCACTCCTGGCTGCTGAAAGAGTCGACATTCCTGGGAGGATTTAATGGTTTGGGTGGAAAAACTCATCAGATTTCTGTGCAAACTTTCTCACACAGAAGAATTAAGTGATGCTCTCGTAGTGTTCAAATAAAACAGATCCTAATGCTTTTGTCTCGAGAGTTGTGAACAGAATTATGTGCATTTTTGTAGGAATAAAGATTACAGCGTAACACCGCCATGCAAGGCTGACACAAACTTAAAAATTAATAAGTTCAACTTGCTTATCAGCAGAAAATCCTATTAACTCCAGCAGAACACTTCATCGTTGCATCGCCGTCACTGAGCTGTTCCTGTTTGGATTTGGTGAAGGTTTTATTGTGGCTCCTGACATGACAAGCGGCGGCCTCACAAACCGAAGTCTGAACAAATGGAGTGATAAAATGCTTCTGATCTGACAGATTGATCACTCCAGGGTTACGTTTCCTGGAAAGGGGGGAGTTTTTCAAGCCCAAACGGCACGAAAATTTACGGTTCAGTTTTGAGAAAATCAGAAGATCAGTACAGAGAAGAGCAGCGAAAGCTGAACAAAACAAGATCCGGGACATGTAGCAGGTCTGATCTAACTCACTGATAGTGACAGTCAAAGTTTCAACTTGTAGCATATGATGTACAAAGATTTTAGTTTTTTTTCCCCCAAGTTTCCTTTACAGCATTTTTTCACAGTAGGATCCTGTTGGGGGTCTCAGCGTGACCCGAATCGTCACTTAAAACGTCACATTTTAGGGCGCATTTTGCACCACTGTTGTCAGCCATGTTATTGTCTTTTGTGTGTGATGTTTAAAGCCCTCCGAGACTTTTATTACCTGTCTTTAGCTTTTAATGCGGCGCCTCCTCCCAGGCAACATCGGGACGCCTGCGAGACTGAAGCGAGGAAGGAGGGGCTCGTTCAGCAGGACAGTGATAAACCGGCGCCTCACTTGTCGTTTCTTGAGTTTATAGTTTTTCGCGGAGAGGAGGTGAGAACGTAAATAAACGACAGATGGACTAACTTTACTCCTTAAACGTGGTTCCTCTTCACTTCATAGGATTTTGATGGCTACAATGATTCTGGGGGTATCCGCTGTTATACTTGGGGACCATCCAACAGAGGTAGAAATCAACACTGTCATTGATTGATCTTTAAAATCTAGACTGAAAAGTTCGAGCAAAGTCAATCAACCTTTAAACTACTGGTTCAGTTTGTGTATTCCTCAGATAACTGTTGCTGGAAAAGTTGATTCTTCACGACTCCTTCAGCGTGCAGCTAAAACAGTTAACTGAAGCTGCCGCACGTCTTCGTAATCCGATCGTGCGACGAGTGAATCCCTTCGACCGAAGTCTGAATGGCGTTAGTGGTGCGAAGCAACAGTTTTCTGAGGAAAAACACACAAAAATAATGAAAAGAGCACTCCATCGCACAGCAGTCAAGCACTGATATGTTCCTGCATGGATAACTTGAACTGACCCAGTGATACAAGTTGTGGCCCGAACTGATTTGACCAGATTTCCACCAGATTGAAGAGGTTTCAAAAAACGTGAATGTGTCACATTTTCTTGCTCACCAAAGACTCAGCGGGTTTCTGAACCTTTTTCTACAGAAAAAGTCGAACATACAGTATCTGTCAGGTCCGATAGTCCCACATGCACTTTTCAACAGCCGGTTCGTCAAACAGCGACTCGCGTCACATGAAAGGAAACTGAAAGTTGCACGTCTCTCGGCTCTGTCCTGGATCGTCTGAGAGCGCGACCGAGCTCGCTTCAAACTGCGTGTGAACGATGACAGACAGGGATGTAATAAAGCCACGGTGTGACTCCGGCAGTTTGACACTGCCCGAGGAATGTGGAGCCGATGCCGGAGGCGATACCAGCAGGTGGATGAATGTGTGTCTGTCAGCAGGCCTCCTGATCACAGCAGCTCTGCCAACTGCACACAGCCCAACCAGGAATGCTCGGAGAGGACTTCAGAGGAAACCGTCCCATCAACGGAGGGGCTCATGGAGCTGCGCTCCTGGGGGAGGTCATCCGAAAAGTCAGCTGCGTTTTGGGCATTCAGACATGGAAGTGTTGCTCTTTGCAGACACTATGGCAGGTTGCTCTTTGTCGCTTTCAGACCGAAACGTCTGCACAGTGATGTGATCGGATAAGTTTAGGATATTCATGGTACCAAATTTCTCAGAAAGAGCCAAATTGAAGGCAGCGACCTCATCATGGTGGACAATGAATCTCTTTCAATGGTTTACCTTAAAAACCAAAGCTTCCATTGATCTCTCATTTGTTTCTACATCGTTGTCGGCAACTGTTTGTGGTTATATTCCCCATCCAGTAGCTGAAATGTGAAGGGGTTCTCATGGCAAAATGACACCTCTTGAGTTCGACCCAGAGAGACAGCAGCTCTGCAGCTCTTTGAATGTTTTAAGGCGAAAGAAAAGTAATAAAACAAAACCAAAAATCTGTCATGAAAAATCAAACTTAAAAAAATTAAGCCTCAAACATGCAAAAACTGCTTATCTTTTTAAAGAAGTAAAATTTACTTGGCAAGAGGTGAGTTTTTGGCAGTTTGCACTGTTGATGGCAGACTCACAGTCACCTGATTTCCTTCATCCAGTGTTAGATAAGATGCTGAAATCTTCCACTAAGCACATAAACGTATAATGCATCAGCGTGTTTAAGGCCTAAGTATGTAGACAGAGTGGATGCAGCCCAACAACACCAAGAAATGTCAAAGGTTTGACTGCAACCCGCTGTGACCTCTTATTCAGTGTCTGACCGGAGTGCACCTCTATTTCTGTGTTCTCCTCAAAGCGTTTTCACTATCTTCCCTCTGAGCCCCCCCCGTTTCCCTTTGTGGAGCAATGAGTCGCCCGGTGTAAAGAAGTGACCCATCCACAGCTAAATTAAGCTCTGTAAATGTTTTGTGGGTCACCTGTCAAAGCACAAAAGGGACCATCCTGAAAATGTGACACGCTTGTTGTAAAATGCCTGTCGTGTAAATAGTGAAGGTCAAGGCCCGGTCGACTCCGACACGACCCCAAGTAAAAGATGTAGGCTGGGGCGAAATTGAAAGTAGAGACGATATGTTTCCTGTTGAAAAAACCCACTTTGGATTCACAGTTCGAAACGTTTAAAAAGAGGAAGAAATGTCTCTGTGGCGACGACAAGCGACCCTACTTCAAAGTGGGACTTGTCAGCCAAATCCAGCCGTCGCTCATTTTTCACAGCGTTTCCCGCAAATATTGTTTCCCCGTTGTGTGTCACGCGCTGTGGTCTCTGTTGAAATGTGACCCGGTCCAGACACATCACAGCGGCCGCGGCGCATCCTGTTTCTGCACAGACTTGCTCAGTGACAGGCCAAGAATGCGAGCCGCTCGACTCTGACATTGAGGCCACATTATTCTCCCGCAGTCACAGTGTACCCTTTAATTAGGACTGTCTGACCTTTGACCTTCGGAGAGGACCTCAGACCAGAACCTCTGCGAGTCAATGAGCCACAGCAGGAAAGGCAGGAACGCTCTGGTTCTACTAAAGATAAACGATACATAAAGATATGAGCAAGAGATAAAAAGAGTGAGGCTGGACAAAGATGCGATTCTGTATCGCACTGAAAAGCTCTGCTGGTTGGATCCACTGGTTTGTATCTGCGTCATTCTCACCTCACAGTGGACCCACTTTCAAAATGGACTCATTAAAAAACGTCTGAAAAACAATCAGTGTGCTTCCTCTCTGTCTTGTTTAGAGGACCAGTTTCTGGGCCGTTTACAAGGTGTTAAAGTAAACAGCATCCTCCAGAGTCAAAGGCTCAACACAGCAGAAGTACTCTGTTTGACTTTCATCAGTGACGGTCGTTTGTATGTCAGGAATGACTAGTAAATACCTTTGCCTGAACACTGAACCTTTGAGGAGCAGAACTAAATATTGTTAAAGTTGACCTCTGCCAGTGGAGCCGCTCTCATCACAGACTGTTGCGTTTCTAGAGAAATCTGATGGATTCAACTTAATAAAAGGCTAAAAATATCGTTTTTGTGAAAAAAACAAATTTGATCTTCAAGCTTCACTTTCTGAGCACAGGTTTCTTCTTTCTTCTGATTAATAAAAGCAATTAAAGCTACTTTCGATATAAAGTGACCACACGTTATTCAGTTTACTCTCAGTGTTTAGATCAGGTCCAGACCAGAAACGTCAAAACTTAAGTACTTTACTGGACTCACTGTAAATGTTCACGAATCGCCAACGAGAGTTTCCAGGTCAAACACATCCACAGACGGACTCATCCGACGACACAAACAGAGCAGCCAAACCACTCAAAACAAATGTGATTCAAGTTACGCTGATCAAAACTTTCAGAAAGAACTTTATTCAGACAATGTCACCTGCACTGGTCTTGAGCAATGAGACACTGGGTACTGGAATGAACCAAGCAGGTCTGTAAATTCACAGAAATACATGTGGTCAATATAGACTGTACCTGGTGTTTACATTGTGCTGTGTGAAAACTCTATCATTTTTTTGTGAACTCCAACAGAGGAGCACTTCAGATTTTTCTTCCTCTGAAGGCTGTGGTGTCGGCTCACCATCTGTCTATATTTTTGTAGCTCAACAAAATGCTGCCCGGCGACTCGTGAACATCTCCTAATTCTTACTTACAGCGACGTATCGACGTGCCATTTTAATCCAGCGCTGGCATCCTGCCAGGCATTCGTGTGCTTTCAACACCTCAGTGATATAACACAGAGCTATCGAAGAGCTTCTGTTCACGCTGAACTGTCATCACAGTCAGCTGTGGCTCTTTAATAGCTGGCACTGGGCGGAGTGGTTTAGATAACTTCAGTAAACTAACAGAAACGTCTCTGCGGGCGAAATGGTGAAAGCTTTTCAGATGAACGCTATCAAAAGGTGGGAGAACACCGTTCTAAGCCTGCATGTGCAATTCATCCCCCAAGCCTGTACAATAAAGCAGGAATAATCGCTATCTGCAAGGCTGCTATTTAGTGCCGTGGATGGAGATGATGCATGTGGTAGGAAGAAGCGGAGCGAGGCAGAGCCAGACTCCTCCAGATGTTTCCCCCCGTCGTCTGAAGGGAGTGTCGGTCTGTGTTTCCCAGCCGTCCCGCCCCCCCTTCTGTAGAGCTGCCCAGGTGTAATGACCAGCCCGCCAGCGTGAGCCACATCAAACCTCACATGCAGGAAGCCTCCCTTCACTGTTATTACTGAGACGAGGGTCCTGTATTCAGCGTATGCGCCGTTGCAAATCTTGCCCTCCATAAATCAATGTTTACAGGTCTGCCCAAGAAAAATTACAACTTTTACAGTGTGAATCAGGCAGAGAGGCCTCGTTCAGGATGTGTCCCAGTGTGAGCCGGGATAATAACGGCCTCTCAGGATCCTTGTCTGGATGAATAGATTGATAGTCCTTCTAATAAAAGGGAACAAATAAATCCATCAAATATCCTTGACACGAGCATCTTTAATGATATTTGCACTGTCCAGTCCCAAACACATGGATCAGCGAGAAGCTTCTGACGAACAAACACCTGAGAGTTGGTCAAAAATGGGCAGCAAATCAATATATTGGGCTTAAAGTCAATGTGTCAATCTTGAAGAATCTGAGTGAATCTTACCAGACCTGAATCTTTATAAACAAAAGAGTGATCCAAAGAAGGAAGCAGGGTCACTGTTGACAGAGCAGCTGAGGGACGGGCCGAACAAACAGATGAGATGCTGTAACTCGAAATCATGACAAACTTAATGCCAGCTCTGATGCCACAATGCAAAGAGCACTGCAATCTGTTGTTGTGTGCACGGTGATAAACATGTTGGAGCTCTATGATGTTCAGTAGATGAATGTAATGTGATGGCTGAGTTGTGGATGTTCTTTCCACATAAAGAAGTCTGTGGTATCCCAAAATCTTCGCCCCCCTCCTGTCCTGACCTAGACTCTCCTCATCCCGGTGACCTGTTTTTGAACCAGCAGCAGCAGCAGCAGCAGTAGCAGTGGTTTTCAGAGCCCGTACAAGGAAAACGACCTCTCGCTAACCACCGGCCTGGTTCTCAGTCTGACCCCCCCCCCCCGCCCCCTCAGCCTCCTCCTCACTGTGCAGACAGCTTCCTCCAACATTAACCATCAAACATGAAAGCCGTGTTCCGACTGGAAAAATAACACGGTGAAGTCGCAGGTCTAATTATGCTGCTTTAGTTTACGACCTGTCAGCTCGTATCCATTATCTTCCGCTGCAGCCTTTCAACTCCAGCTTGCTCATCACTCCTCAAACCAGGTGGGAAAGAGTGAAGTGCTCACTTTTTCTTTTCCCCTCATTTCCCTGATTGAGCATTTCACTGCTTTACAAAATACGGAGCCATAAAGTGTTAATTTCTCTCTCACAGCATCCCCAAACAGGGAGAGTATCCAACAACTGTACATGAGTAAGAGTATTGTTACACAAGTTAGCTACAGAAGTAAAAATAGAGGGTCGGTGTCCCAAACAAGTATTTGAGTAAAAGTAATGAGCCACTGACAATAAAATTGACATTTTTGAGTCACTTTTCATTAAAATAAATAGCAATAGGTGGCAAATTAAGATTTGATAAAACAACAGAAGTTTTAATAACATGCCAACATTTTCTTTAAAAAACATATTTTGAATTTGTTAGTAATTTATGTCCATTCACGCCATTAATCAGCCTAAAACTTTAGAGACTATAGTGACATTTTTTGTAAAATCCTCACAGGAAGCATGAACTGATTTTTCTGTGAAAGTGATCTATCGATCGATTTATCTGGACAGATAAAAAGATTGCACATTTCAACAAATCTTTTTTCAAAGTCTTTGTGTTGCAAGCCGATTTCACAAAGTGCACAAATGACCTGGAACCGACTACTTCTGAGATGGATGCGCCTGGGTTTTTCAGAAGCCGGTGTTTTGGTGGGAGCGGAGATGATCCGTGTCTATTGGCACGGAGCTCCTGAGCGGTTTGCCTCTCAGATGTGAGCTTATCATCAGCTGTTAAGAGCGGTGTGAATTCCTCGGGCCTCCGGCTGCGGCCCCTGAGTGTTTTCTGCAGCTGATGGGGTGGGGTGGGGGGTGGGGGGGGCACAGGTGCAGATGTGGGCCTTACATCCTGAAGCACGTGATGATTAGAGCGGGAGGGCCCGTGTTGGGACTCATGTGAGAGGAATCTCGTCCGTCAGTGGACAATAGAGCAGCAGGATTCACAAGAAGTCAGTGAGCAGATAAGGAGCATCTTTCAGAGAAAACGAGGGAGTTTAGATGCGAAGAAACAACTTTTTCAATGATTAATGGTCGATGTTGGTGGTGGAAATACGACACAGCATGTACTAAATTGTAGCTTTGACGTGCCTGACTGAAAACATGAGTCATGCCCAAACTGGGGTTAAATGACTTAGGGGAAAGCAAAAATTAAACAGGGAAGCATTTATTTGTTTATAAACTGCTGTTTTGACAACAAAGTTTGATCTGACCTTGATAGGTTCAATCAAGAGATATCATGTGTTCACCTTTCCTTCCCTGCATCTCAATATGACTGTGAACTAATGAAACTTCCAGTTCAACCTGTGTGCTGTGAGGCTTTCACTGAGGCCCCTGTCCAGAGCCCGTTTCCACAGAGCGTATTTTTAAACCTCTGGATGTCACGGTGATTTACAAATTTAGGCCAAGCACATTTTATAAATATAGATCCGACGGTTATGACCTGTCTATTTTTATGACATGCTAAGGCAGGGCAGGATGCTGTGGGAGACCGCCAGTGGTCGTACGCAGCCTGTTGACTGGCAGGTTTTCGATGGGAGCTGTTATTTTATCAACACCTGAGCTGGGTTTGCCGCACGGCAGCTGCAGCGAAGCATCTGTGGGACGCTGCCTTACCGGGTCTCTGTGGGACGGTGTCGCTACAGGCAGGCGATGTCCTCACACAGGAGAGTTGAGGGGAACTTCCCAGAGAATGTCGCTGGGCTTTAAATCTGTTCATGAGACCAACAGAAAAGATGGTTTATAACATGTACAGTAGTAAAAAACTGTTTGGTTTCTAGAAAAGAAGTGGTGAAATAAACATCTTTGTACTTTTTGCTCCACTTGCTGAAAAATCGCTTATTTTTTAACAACAAATGAAAGAGAGTCAACACTTACTGACCTAAACTGACATCTAATAAACACAGCTGTAGAAGATATTGGAACAGCATACATGCATCCTATTAGGATCCTTAAACAGCCAGCACGAAGAGGACAAAATGCATGAGGACACTGAGCAATAGTGTCCATGGGGCTGAGCTGGACAAAAGTCAAACACTGTCTCCGTCTAAGTAACTGACAAGAACGGTGTATTTCTGCACATGCCATCAAAGGTACAGCCAAAGTTTCATTGCTCAAGGAGAAAGTGTTGAAATAGCACATTGTATCATTTAGGATGTGAACACACAAAATCAGTCCGAACTTCATGGTTTGTTTCTAGTACCAAGCTCAGGTTTTAGTCAGAACAGCCTGTTTACTTGTGTTATGGACAGTCTTCAAACAAAAATACACTTTTCACTCCCTAAACATACAAAACAAGCAAATTACTTTTATTTGCGTGCGTCAGTTGCATTGGGGGGGGAATAAGAGCTGACTGTGCCATCTGCACAGCAAGCGGTGGGCAAAGACGGCGGGAAAAGATGATTCGTTGGGCTTGACTTCGATAAAGATATAAGCGATAAGAAGAAAGGGAGGGAGGCATGAAAGGAAATCAAGCTAATGACTTTATTGTGTGTGACAGGAAGAACCAGCAGCCACTTTGTGTCTGCTTGTGGGTGAAGGAATGAGAGGAAGTCAGTTTGGCTGCTTGACTGTGGGAAGTTTGTCAGCCTGTGGTCCAATGAGGTGCAGCCGGAGCTCAGAGGGGGACAGAAGATTTGAATGCCCACCTCTCGTCTGACTGGAGTCAGCGCTGTTGCTGTTGTTTTCATTCGCCTCCTTCAGCGACTCCACCGAGGTCTTGGTGGAGACGACGCCTTCGTCGTCGGTTTTGTCCTCCACGGCGGGCTCCGCAGGAGCCGGGGGGCTCTCCTGCTGCTGTTGCTGCTGGAGGTCAGCGGCATCCGCTCCTGGTTGGTCGTCCACGCTGTCTGGAGGAGGAGCTGCAGACTCAGCGGAGGGACCCGCGACAGATTTATCAGCCTCAGCTGTGAAGGACAGCGGCAGCAAAGCAGAAAGCTTTTCTCACTGCAACTCTCAAGAACTGCAACAAAACGTCAGCTTGTAGTTCGAAAGAAAAAACACACAGTGTGCTTGAATAATGTGATGTTTTTCTCATCAACAGGAACTACAACTGCAACATTTGATGATTGTGTCACAGACTGTAATTGTTTCTTATGACCACCTTTCATAACAATACAGGTTCAGTGTTTGTGCATCTTGGTGCCACGCACCAACAGCTCCACTCAAGTCGCCTCGAGTGCTTTGTTCTCAGCCAGGATTTCTCTGCAGTGGGGGCATTTGATGGGGCCACCGTGTTGGTAATGAGGCGGCTGATTACTGACCAGTTCCTAATGAGCCTCAGCCGTGCAGCTGTTGAAGGCTGTGGGAAAGTAGGGCGGCCCCGTCATTAGCTGACCCACTTTTTTTTTTTAAGCAGAGGAAAAGCGGAGATGAAGGGCAGAGCAGAGGAAAGATGGCCGCCGTTGAGAACCACTGAGAGGGCTCCTCAGGCATCATTCCAGTCTGCCGGCTTTATGACAGACGACTCGGGGGTCCCGCTTACAGCTGGACTGATGACCTGACTGTCAGCTTATTATTCTCACTTTGCACACTGACACCAGAAATTGGATCTTTAGAGGACACTGAAAGCCATATCTCCAACAGCATGACAGAAATTGTTCCCTTAACACCAACACCAGGAGAGCATCAATAACACTCTGCTGTCTCTGACTTACATTCTCAACTAAAACCAGAAGTTATGAGACAAGAAGAAGCACAATTCTTTCCAAATCGCCCCCAAAAACTGGGCATACCTGCACCTTCAAACTTCAGTGATTTCCACTCAAAGGTCAGCAGTATGAGCGCACCATCTATCTGTCTGTCTGTCCGTCCGTCCGTCCGTCCATCCATCCGTCCATCCATCCATCCATCCATCTATCTATCTATCTATGTCAGTATTAGAGACATCATAAGCAAGCAAATCCAGCTGTTGCAGGTGTAAATCTATAACATCTTCTAATAGCTGTGAAATAAACTAAAGAACAGGATTGAGTGACTTTGTTCCCAGCAGCAGCAGACAGGATGTGAGATGTTGCTGCTTCTCAAAGAGTCCAGCAGCTCCGTCCGTTCTCACACAGCGTGGCCTGAGGCAGAGCGGCGTGTCCAGGCAGGGCAACACCTTTTACCTTTCAACTCAGCAACACCTCCGAGTAAAACAGGGACCCCTCACTCATACACTCAGAGGGGGGAACAATGGGCTAAAGGGGCATTTTGTAAAGTGAGACTTCCAACAACAAATAAACAAATAAGTCAAAAAGAAGAACCACTCCTTTAATGACCACACGGTCTGACGTCACAGCCTGAAGGTCCAACAGTATGTGTGTGTGTGTGTGTGTGTGTGTGTGTGTGTGTGTG
>JASSRZ010019548.1:1826-24500 GCA_032164315.1 Malacoctenus gilli | reverse complement strand
ACACACACACACACACACACACACACACACACACACACACACACACACACACACACACACACATACACACACACACAGCCTTACGTCACCATAACATCCAAAGTTCTAAAGCCTAACCCTGGCCGTAGCCTAAGCCCTGAAACTCCATTTAAAAAACAATTATTGTAGTTATTGTGGTTATTGTTTTTGCTGGTGGAGAATAGGAGCTGTAGATCAACAGATTTGAGAGTTTCTTTGTCTTTACGAGACATTATTGAAAAAAATGTGTCTTTGCATGTGAGAAAAGCAAGAAACCAATTTTCCTAATGGGGGACATGGGGAGCTGCCGCCAGTCTCAGCTCAGATGAAGCCAAACAGTGCAAATAAGAAAAGACACAGCTGCTTTCATTGAGTGTGATGTCATCAGGCCCCTCAGTTGCCTGCCAATGAGCCGCTGATTGAATTCTTGTGTGTTGGAGAAGGGAGATGTCTCAAAGTCTGAGGAAAGAAGGTATTCGAGAGCCCTCCAGGACCGGACGTCATAACCCCAAGTTTGGAAACATTTGAATGAAGAACTTGTATGAAGCCCTCTCACTCACAAAGAGAAAAATGTGTGCAAATAAAGGTTACATAGATTAATCTTCAAACTCAGTAGCCAGAGATCGTGAGGCTGTGAGATCGCCAGAACCTGTGAGATTATGAGAATCAACATAGCAGCACCCGGCCAGTCCCGTGTTTATCTTCAGAATACCTCTATAAACCTACAAACACACAGGGAGCATTCGCCACAGTCTAGGAGCTTGCGGAATTCATGGACCACTACTTCTACGCCTGTGTTGCACTCAAACAAATGATGAAGGCTTTTCTCGGATTCCACGGGTTCTTTAATCATTCAGCAACCGCTGTGCAACAGAGTATGTAACGGAGTAGTCGCGGGTGTCTTGGCCAGTTTAGCTGTGTGGCGCTCTCTCTGACCAGTCGACTTCCTCTACTGCAGGACTACTGCGGCTATCAGCCACATCCCAGCCATCACTGCCCCCATCTGATTCAAGTCGGTATTACCCCACAACCACTTCAGGTGGGCAGGTGGTGTCTTCTTGGCTATGCCTTCAATCCCGGGGACTGGGGTGGAGTGGGTGGGGGGGGCAGGATCCTCCTGTGGCTCGTGGTTGAGATTGCATCTGGTGGGTGGCTGGATGGATTGGGGTGGGTTTCTTGGGCTGATCTTCTCTGGTTTTGTGGTTATCTGGTTGACCTGACACCAGTGGTTTGGGTCTCGCCCTGGGCTGTGGTTCCTATGGTTATCCCAACACAGCATGAACAAACAATGGCCACCATGCCACATATGACAGTAATTGTAGCCAGGTAATAGCAGGATAAACCCACTGGCAATTTAATTGCCACACCACGGTTTACTCAGGTACCTGCTCAGGGGGCAAAGGTGATTTGACTCTGTATACATGCTGTGTCTACTCCAGCATCATTATGTCCTTCACTCACTTCACTGTTTCTACTCGCTCATCCTCTCCTAGCTCTCAATACTGGGCTGATAGGTAACACGCTGCATGCTAACCATTTGATTTGGGGCACGATTAGCACCTGTTCATCATTCGGTGATGGTCACAATCATTAAAAAATTTTATGCATTTATCCTACAACAAAATGACACCTTTTGTGATGATGTAATCACTTATTAATAAATGCAGAAAAAGAAAAAAATGCAAAAAAACCTCAGTAGCCTATGAGTCTTTTTTAGAAGCTTGTTTTATATGTTGATATTGATTTTTCTGCTTTCAATTTGCAGGGTCTGTATTTCACTGGCAGAAGAAA
The DNA here is from genome assembly GCA_032164315.1 of Malacoctenus gilli. Classification (NCBI taxonomy): domain Eukaryota; kingdom Metazoa; phylum Chordata; class Actinopteri; order Blenniiformes; family Labrisomidae; genus Malacoctenus; species Malacoctenus gilli. The sequence goes on along the minus strand of JASSRZ010019548.1, from coordinate 22,691 downwards.
AGCCGCCAGGAATTTTCATGTGATGAAGTGGGTCGCAAAAGGGATTATGGGTGGAGAAGGCTGCCTGGCAGGTGATGCTCTGCATGGCTCGTTGGAGAAGGCCCAGGGGGGATGGCGCCCTCCTTGACATCCTGACCGCCAGCAGAGAGACCAAGGCCAAACGTGGTGGGTGGATCTACAAGCGCCAACAACTGCCAACCTCACCATGCAGGTGGCTGCCTTTGGTGATTCTATGTGAGGAGCATACAGATCAAGATAAGCTTATTTTATGACTGGGTGCCATAAAAGACCAAGAATAAGAAGAAGGCCAAGGGGAGACACATGACTCTCATTTCTTCGTATCTTATCTAAACAAGTAGAAACACAGTGCAAACATTTTGGAATCAAATGGTTAAAATAATTGTGCTGTTTGGTCACTTTTTTCACTGGTTGTTGTTTTTTTTCTTGGGAACAAACATAAACTTAATCTTATCACAAGGTCACAAGGTGAATACCAAAACAGCATCTAACATCTTTCTTTTTTGTTTCAGAGCATAAACTTGCAAACCCATCTTTAAAATGTTCTGTTTGATATAGTTTTGTCAAGGGGTGGGGGTTTACAAAGTGACATCCAACAATGTTTCTCTTCAGATCAATGTGAACCCAGGCTTCTACCAGATTTCAGCATGTTTCCACAGTCCACCAACAAGTTACTGCACAGACGCTAGTAGTATTTGTTGTTTCCAAGTTTGCTCACTTTGGCGCAGTGTCACAGGTGCCTGGAACATTGCTGTCTTCTGCTGTTCAATTTTGTGCCCCTGCATAGCATCATGGCTGCTACTCTTCTAAAACAGCTTGAGTCCCAGTGGACAAATTAGGAACAGCTATTAAGTTCATTGTGAAAAATTAGAGTTTTTTTGTTTGGTTTTTTTGCTGTTGGATTTCTTTGGTGCCTTGACAGTTTGCAGGCCCGACTAAACATTCTTGTAGGCGGGTTTTAGCCTGTGGGTTTGCAAGTTTTTGACAACCATGGTCAAAAAAGCAAAAAGGTGCGTGAAAGTCAAAGCTGCAGTAAGAAATAAATTAAAAGAAAAGTACTATGTTGTCCACAACACTTCCCATTAATGTTCACTTCAAGCGAGTGATGTACTTGAACTTGAGTGCCATACAAAGAGAAATTGTGGATGCTAATTTTTTTTTTTTTTTTAAATACAGATGCTGGAAAATTATATGTTTGGAGGCTACAGGAACAAGCAACCTGTAATAAAGCAATGCAAGGTCAGCAGAATCCCCCCATGTGACAGCACACCGCCTTGGATTAGCTGCTGTAAGCCTATTAAAGTGGCTCAGGCAAGGGGGAGCCAGCACAGGCTCCACTTCACTCCCAGTGCACAGCCATAGCCAGCTGGCTTGCACTGGGAGGTCACACACCAACTGGCCTGCTGAAGTGTCCTTGAGCAAAAGAGTCAGGCTCGTGAAGTTTGGTCATTGGTCAAGACTGGATTTTTGCACATTTTCAAAGCTCCGTTTTAGACCTGATCAGAAAATTTCAAAAGGTTGGACTCTTTTGTGTCACAATTTTAGTCATCCTCTAAATGATGAGGTGAAAAAAGTGGAATAGTATTTCTGAGAGGCAGGTCAATGGAGAGGTGAGTCACTGCTAACTCAAAATGTTGCAAATTGGCTACAAGGCACACCCACTCAACTAACGAAACCAGAGATTACAGATATCTGCGGTTGTTTATTCATGCAAATGCTCACAGAAGCCTGCATGACAAATTCTTTTTTGGATGGTGTTCCTTTTTTACAGATCAATTCATCACCACAGCAGTGAGGCTGGTTGTAAATCCCCAAAAAATTCAATTACTGGGATTCCCGCTAATTACAGAACTTTGATAAATAAAATTACACATTTACATGCACTCCAGAGATGTAGTCATAAAAGGTTCTTTCATGAATATGTTTCAGTTCTTGTCAAAATGCTCTTGGAGGACATGGTGAGATAAAAGTGCAATGCTTTGCTCCAGAAGTGTCCACCAAGACACCTGCTGAAATTTCCTGTTTTAACCTCCAAACTCTATCAAGGGGCCACATGCTTTTATCATGTGACATAGAAATTCAAGTAGTTTCTTTTATATTTTGGATCATCAGGTGACCTGATCGCCATCAACAAACACTTGTTCCTTCTGCCACTTCTTGGCCATCCTACAATTTCTTTCCCTGAATCAGCCAAGAACTGAGTTATTTCAAAAACTAACAGACGAACCAACAAACAATGGTGTTTACATACCTTCCTGAGTGTAGGTATTGAAGTTCCAATCTTCAGGTCCTAATCAAGGGGCCACTTGGGCTGCTAAACTATCTTCATGCTGTTGCTGTACATAAATATTTTTTTTCTGCAACTAAAATGTCATGTTGCTTGATAGTAAAACTGACTAAACACAGGTGGATGAGCCCTGAACATAAACAGCATTGCCGTGTGACTCAAGCCCACTTTAACAGCCCGAGTCACACATTTGCTAAGGACCATTGGAATTTGTGTGCCCCCACAACTGCTCTCTTAAGCAATGTCATGCACATGGTGCCCAGAAGCCTCTTAAGTTTTGCATTCAGAAGCTTCAAACGTTACAACAAACTTGCTCTTGCAGCTGCGATGTTCCATATACAAGCTATTACACAACCATATGAGCTGGTATTATTAAAACTGACAAAAGCAATGAGTACAAAGAAGACAGGAGGCAGTTTCACTTCAACTTTAACTAGTTCATAGTAGACAATATCAATCATAGACAAAAACAGATAAATGATAAGAGGTTTAATAATACCTTTGTGTAATGTAACTGCAAAGCTTTCATTTCTCTGTTTCTTCACATCTTTCTCCCTTCTTGTGGATCAATATAGCCGTCTGGTGGAAGCAGCGGGCTGAAGCGCAGCAGAGGCAGGTCTACAGCTGGGTGGCGCTCCTTCACCTGGGGCCAGCCCTCTCTGTGGCCCCGGGAAGGTGGCGGGGGCGGCGGCAGGTCCGAATCGGGAGGGCAGGAGAAGCCTTCATTGGTGCGGTGGTGGTTGTTGCAGTCGTGCGGAGAGATGCTCCTGCTGCTGTGGCAACGCACCAGAAACGCCCCTCGGTGGTGGCGATGGTACAGCAGACCAGCGACCGCCAGCAGCGTCAGGATGAGCGAGCTGAGCAGGAAGAAAAGCACGTAGACGCCTTTGGTCTCCGGGGATAGGCCTAAGCTGCATCCTGCAGGCAAACGCACCAGCGGAGTCATCACCCGACACACACACTGGAGAGCCGGACCAAACGTACTCAGAGCATGTTTACCTGCAGCCTTCACCTCTACGCAGACGGTGCCTCCGGATCCCAGGCGGGACTGGTCCTGGAAGCCTGGTCTGCACCGGCATGAGTACGAGCCGAACCGATTTGTGCAGTCTGCATTCACGTCGCACAGAACGAGTGCTGTCCCACACTCGGTCACATCTGAAATGCACATTGAAGCAAATTGGCCTCCTGGTCACATTAATTTGAACCTGTGTAATGAATTCACCCACTTGGAAGATTAAAATTAATTGTTTTCCCTGTCAGTGCTGCAGTACTTCTACTTTATTTCACTTAGGTAAAGCTTTCATGTTCAGTTTGTGAACATTTGAAAAAAATTTGAATATCTAACAGCTTTTTCTATTCATTGTTAAACTGATATTTTATCTGAAAAATGTGCACTGAGAATTTGCCTAATCATAAAACAATTGTATTTTTTTATTGTAAGAAACTTAAATTGCTGCTTCTGACAAAAAGATACATTAATAAATCGATTTAAATTTTAAAAAGTAAAGCATCACCCATGAAAGTTATATATGGCTATGCACCAACAAATAGCCACATATGATTCATTTATAATTATATTGGAAATATATGTTGTAGTTTCCTTTAAATAGAAATGTATTGCATGCACTACATTTTTTCACTGTATTGTCATATTTGTGCTCCACAAAGTTTGCAGTTTAAGTGCGGTCTTATTTTAAAAGTGATTCATCAGTAGGACTCAATCAAAATCCTCCTTTATATTCAAATTTGCAATACAAAGGAACCAAAAACAAAAAAACCTTACATTCTAACAGTTTAGATCTACATTTTCAGTAAACTTATTTACTATTTTTTGATCAGACTTGTGAATAACTTTCCATCAATCATTTTTCTACCAACTTTTAAGATGTTTTATGTCAGCATATGAGTTTGCTCACATCAAAACTTAACAGTTCACTTATGATCTTTCATGGTGCTCACTGTCTCTGCACTATGCAGTTAATGTTTTGTTAGTGTTTTTTGCCCGTCTTTTAGGTAAATAAGTGTCTCATCACATATGCCTGATCTCACTCACTTTGGGTTGCATTTGAACATGTAAGAGTCAGACGGAGAGGAGTGGATCCCGATTTGAAGTCTGCTTTACCTGCAATCATCACAGACATGATGGTAGCGTTCCTTTCAATTTTTCTCAAGCTCCCTCCAGTTTGCGCCAGGCCCCGCACCGCAGACTGGACGTCTCTTTGGGACTGGATGCCCCTAGGTCCCTGTCCAATCTGCAGCCACAGAATGTATAACACTCCTGTATGCAGCCTGCAGACAGAACAAGCACAGGGCTTCACACCAGCCACCAGTTCTGCCAGAAATCACTCCGAACCACCAGCTAAAGATGCTAAGAGAGCCCGGAGAGGGGATGGGTCTGTTTAACTATCCATCCTTTATTGTCTCCACTCTGTCCACATGTAGTGGACTATGGAGAGTGAATTTGTTTCTGTTCCCTGCAACTTCATCTTTTTTTACACACTCCTTTACAGTAATTCCAGACTCTATTCTGCGACTTTCCTGGTTTCATGTCCTGTTTCTCTTCTTATGATTCCTCTCCTTGTTTAATACCTCATCTATCAATGTAACTTTGACTCTTCAGGCAGGACAAGCAAGTTGGTCTAGCAACGGGAAGTTATCTAGGGGAGGCTAAAAGAACATACACTTATGCTTCTTTTCAGTACTGTGGAAAAGCTTTCACCAACCTCAATATTCTCTTTGAAGATATAGAAGGCAGCATGTGCAGGTTCCCTAGCTGCCTGCTGATCTAGAAAAACAAAGACTATGTCAGGCAGATCAGGTAATGCAATTTTGTTTCAAAAGCCCAACTTGGCAACAAATCCATTGAGGCCCTAACATCCTTGCCATCCATTTGGTGGTGCAGATGAGCTCCAAGCCTCCCCCTTTTAGAGATGCCAGTGTGCCATGTGTTGAAGCAGAAGAAATTTAACAGGCACCAATGTAGAGGTTTGCATTCTTTAAGTGATTCCAATTTTATAATTTCTTCAATTTCATTTTGTATACTTTTATTTCATTTTTGATTTTTGTATCATTTTAATAAGTCTGAAAAAAAGAAAATTTGAAAAAACCTTAATTGTTTTTTGCCCCAACAATTTAAAGAAAAAAAAAAGGCTTGAAAAAAAAAAAAAAACACATTGCAAAAAATTTTTTTTTTCCCCAAAAGGTTGTTCGGCCAGGCTATGTAAAGTATCAAAAAATAGGGAATTAATAGGCATTCATCATTTGCGCCAACAAAGGAATATGGCGGATGTTTAGGCTTCTTTCTCAAGGTGAAGTTGCTTCAATGTTCCACCTTTAAATATTTTTTTTATCAAACTTCCTTCTGAAATCCACATACCAAACTTTTCACCGACTCCAGGAGTATTCCAGCCAGGGTGTGCGAGGACTCCTCAAAGTCCTGACTGAAATTCACCTCAACAGTTATTTCAAACAGGTGATCTGTTAGATGACAACACAGTACAGTGATCTCAATGTGTTCAGACTGGCCTAGACCCTCCACTGCTTTAATGGCCATTGGTTGCATTCTTGTCTTATGAGATGAAATGTTAAATTTAATCAGTTTTATCAATTGTCTTAATTATGAAATATTTCCACATGTGTAAGACTGAAGTGTGACAGAAACTTGGATCTTTGTATGAATGTGGTCCAGAAAAAGTCTGAGCAAACGTCAGAAATGAAAAAAAAAAAAAAATGGGTGTCAAGGTTAGTTTTTCCTTGGAAGTTTTCATTACAACTTATTTTCATTTCCTTTTTCTGCATCTTCCATTATTTTAACATCAGCAGCTCTATTCATTCCATACATTTATTACTCACCACCAGGAAGATGTGGAGTGTCTGAGTAATTTCTCATGGTCACTATAACAAACGAAAAGATATGTATTGTTTAAAAATGTGTGAATTTATGATGAAATGATATAAATTTGTGTTGGGTATATCCCAATTCAACCTGTGCTAAGAAGCTTGATCGGGGTCTTTCGAACACAACTGACATGTAACCACTGAACAACAGGTTCATTTGCTCTCTGTGGACTGTGGAAACAAGTCAGCACCAAAGAAATGAACAGTGCTTATCCTGCCATTTGAGGTTCCTTTCCACACAGAAACTGCCCAACCAATTTGGACACTTGGAATAGTATTCCAATGAATTACTCACAGCTCCCCCTGTGATCTGACAGTGGTGCCACCATCATGGGATGAGGATGAGTTGCTTCTGTGGTCTGTGTTGGTGGCTCCTCAGAGGGTGGAGGGAGCTGGAGTGAGTTGTCGCTAACCTCGGTCCTAGTCCCGCTACTTTCAGCCTCCTTCAACCCGTTGACGGACTTCCCCTCAGACCAGCTTTGTGCCCAGCTCTTATTGTCTGCATGGACGCCCTCCTCCACATTCCCTTGCGTTGCTGTTGGGGCGAGAGTGCTGGTTTTCAGCTCATAATGTTCAGTGTCACGTTGCTGCTGCGGAGACACAGGATGAACGGGTGAGTCAGATTGGCTGGAATGGGCGTGACACCTCTTCTCGTTCGATAGATCCTCTGGGTAGATGGAGGCATGGTGGGCACAACTGTGAACTGGTAGACATGGCTGTAGTTCTCCAAGGAGGAAGGGGTCTTTTCACCCACCTGAGAGAAGATAGAGGATGGAAGCATTTTAAACAAGTCTCTGGAGTTTTGGTTTCCTGTGTTGATAGTTAGCAAATACCAATTTGTCTCAGGGTAAACCTCTTCTTTAGTTGTTAATTTAGGTCTCATTTATTGTTTCGTGAATAACTTTGCTTTAGAACGAAGCCATTTCAATCAGCATGGTCCAATTTCAACGTGATTTCTCTGTCCTCATCTGTCTTTTGGACCATTAATCACTAGTCACTAATGTAGTAGCCACGTTTCAGTGACTACTTGTGTTGACTATTTAAGTACCAAGCTTACATGGTTAGAGAAGAAAAGCTCTGGAGTATTAGTAGTCAAAAAAAAAAACTAAATTGTTGGCCCATTTGGCATATATTGCTTATTTGTTCTGTGTTTTCACTCGACACAAACATCTCCACTGTGCGTCTATGTGATCAACAGACAGTGTTGGGTGTGTAGGGAGTACGCAGCTTATTTTGGACAATATCATTCAATGACTTCCGTCTTTTCCTGCTCATGAAACACCTGCAATTTTTCCTCCGATATACAGGACTGTCTCAGAAAATTAGAATATTGTGATGAAGCTTTGAGTTTTCTTTAGCTGTAAGCCATAATAAGAAATATTAAAACAATAAAAAGCTTGCAATATTTTCAATTGATTTGTAATGAATCCAGAATGTATGACATCTTCATGTTTTTTAATTGCATTACAGAAAATAAAGAACTTTATCACAATATTCTAATCTTCTGAGACAGTCCTGTAGGTGAGTGAGGGGATATAGTAATGTGGTTTAGCCCTTTCTACATACACCTCAAATGTACCATACATCAAGATATGGCTTTATTCGTTCTTTGGGTAAAATGTCTGGTCGTTCCAATCACTGATCTGCAGCAGCAACCACACCCTGCACTTGCTGCCCAAGTGTGACTTCCCAGTTCAGTGTCTGTGTCCACCTACCTCACTGTCTGCCTCTCTGCCCTCCTTGAGCTCCCAGGGCAGCTCGGACGTCATGGCCAAGTGTCGGTCATAATAGTCATAAACTACATCAGAACTCTCAAGCTCTGTGTCATCACTGCTCATCTCTGGCTCATATTCACTGAACAGTGCCGGAGACACCTCAGAGTTGGAGCCAAGCTCTGTTAAACCCTCTCGCGGGTTATAGACCACCAGCGGACCAAAGGCCTGGTAGCGGCTGTAGAAGCCTCTGTAGGGAGGGGTAGGCCAGCCACCAATCAGCAGCACAACGTGCAGCGTGCTGGAGGAGGAAGTGAACTTGGCCTCTCGCCAGCACTTCTCCAGCACCTTGTGGCCCAGCAAATGGCCAACAGGCTCATCCACGTGGATCTGGTCCTGTTTGAGGTGGCAGGTCTCATCTGGGGTCAAGTCCTCCAGGTGCAGGTGGATCCTCTTCCCCGCGTCCACCTTGATGGTCCAGTTGCACCACAGGGGAGGGTTGGAGCACAGGTAATCTGGTGAGAAAAACTCTCCGCTGTCGCTCTGCAACAGCTGGTGGCAACCCCGCAGGGCGAAAAAAGCGCCTCCGTGTCCGTCTGAAAAGAAAAACAAACAAACCTTTGGCACTTTTCCATTTGTACCTACTCGCTTTATTTGGAACATTTACCAGGTTTCAGAGTTTCTAATTGTTTATTTTTGGGGTCCGTTTCTGCTAAATTCTTTCATTTCAGTCAGAAATATCTGAAAAATAATTATTACTGAAAAAGTATTACAATCTAAACTGCAACCATACATGCATGGCATTATTTAACCATTCATTTTTCTCACAATGTCCACTTTTCAGAATTCAAAAGGTCCATTCTGACTTAGGTCTGTAGACCCGAGATGAGACAGAATCCAGGAGACATTCTGACCTCTTCCAACTTCAGAGGACCAAAAAGACTGCAGGCCCCTTTTGAAAATGATATTCTGCTGTACTCAGGATTTGCTCAGGAGTTTTGCACATTGTTTCTAAATACTAGACGAAGACCATCACATCCACAAGCATAACATTTCACTTTGGACACTAAATTAAGTGAAAAAATGTATCCAAAATTTTTCATTTGGAAAAGTCTGGAATATCTCTACCTGCAAGTCACATCCAAGCCTCATGAACTACTTCTATCGAGGGTTTCTTTTTTTAGGGATCCGTTTAATAAATTTAAGTTTTGAATATTTTCAGTGATGACAGGGGAAAAAAAAAAAAAAAACCCAAGCAAAACAATCCACTGTCCACTCTCGATTCAGGCCTGTCACAGTGACAAAAATGTATATTTAGACTATATTATGTCTAAAGACTGTGTAACAAAAAAAAAAAAAAACTCTATGAACTATAGCATTCATGAATGAACTTTTAAAGGACAAAGTGATGTGGAACCGTCTTAAAATTACAAAAAAAACCCAACAAAAAATACAGTCATTTATTCATGTTTGCTGTCCTCAAGATGTGCAAACCATCTGTTCAATAATAATGATTGCTCTCAGAATATTAAAGTTGATTTTTTAAAACTGGAACTAATCAAAAGACTAAATGAAATGATTGCAGCAATAACTCACCTGGAGGATCTGTGGCTGCTTTGTTTACCTATAAAGACAAACAAAAAAACAATTCAAATAGGAATCTAACGCCTGAATGTTTCCGGGCATCTTTGGCCTCCTACCTGTGCGTTGCTGTGTCCCCAACGTATGGCAGATATAAGGAGAGATGTAAATATTACACTTTTAAAGTTCAGCATTTTCAATTGCAGCATCCTGCTGATCGTTTTCTGTATTTTTTTTTTCTTTTTTTGGAAATGTGTGGAAAAAAGGCGCTCAGCTTACGGCTCAGCCTCCGTTAAATGCTTGTTTGTCTTTCCTGTGTGAGCAGGTGAACTTCATCAGGGAGTTGATGAGTTTCCCTTTCCCGAGATGACCAGCAGAGGTCGCTGTACGAAAGACCATCAGTTTTAAACTGGTGCTTCTTCTCGACATAACCTACAAAGATCTCAACTTTTTATGTTTTGTTTAAAAAGAATATATTTAACTGTTGTAGCAGTTGTAAGTGTTTGTGTCTCAATGTTGTACCTGATTAAGTTTGTCAAATTCTAAACAACCCATCTGACTTTCTTACCATCTGTTGCCATTCTGGTTTTTTTTAAACTTCTTAAACTTGTTATAGTTCTTGCACAAAAGGTTTAAAATAGGACACAACAATAGACAAAGGTTTTTTAGAACTATATGGGCTTGACGAAGCCAAACCCACTTTATTGATTTGTTTAAAAGCTTACCAAAAGGCCTGTGGAAAGTCCTACTGAGTGCAGGCAATCATAAATGGGGGTCTAAAATGAGAGGTTTTTGTTTTATGGCTCGTTAGGTTTGAGTCCCAAATTGTAGAATATGTTCGGTTTTGCTCCAATTGAGCGCCGTTGTGTCAGATTTAGAATGTGTGCCCAAAACGTCAATAAAAAACAACAAAACAAAACAAAACTTACAATTTATTACAATTTTTTAAAAAATTGTTCTGGATCAAAATTAAAGTAAAAAAAATAAATTAGCTAGCTAACTCCACCTATTTTCCCCCCAAAATTGGAAGGTCTCATTTGTAAGAGCATTTCCTCCAGAAACAGAAACAATTGTGAAATTGTGTACTCCGTCTCTAACATCGATCCTGCCAATGGACTCTGATGCCGCCACCTTAGCAAAATCACAGTAAAAACAGAGATGGCTCAGCCTTTTATTGACTTTGACTGGCCTTCAAATACTTCTGCCAATAAATTGTATCTAAAGATGCAAAATATTTAAAGTTGATAACATAAGTTTATTATGCTAAATCGGGCCTTATTGCTGAAGACATCATTAACATTGATGACAACTGAATGATTTGTTGAAAAAAATTACAAACTGTAAATTGAAACTAGACAATTTCTATCGAATATTCTAGTTTTAGGGGCTAGTTTTAGGGTTTAGGGGCTTGTTTTAGGGTTTTAGGAAAATCCATTTTGGGGCCAGTGCCACCCTGTGGCAAACTTAAATCCGCCCTGAAAATTTGTTTTGACGTGTAAAAAATGGACTGTATCTTTCTGACATAGTGAATAGCTCCCCTTTTTATAAAGTCAGTCGGGAACGTCCACTGGCCAGTCTAACTCAAGTCAATAATGATGGAAAAAAATCACTGGCAGTCCAGTTCTGGCCTCGCAAGATATGACCAGATCTTCAATATCTCCTGGGGTGTCCGGCTGTGAACCAGCATCAAGTTTTTGTGGACGCAGGGGTTAACTCTGTATTTTTCCTCCACACCAAAGGTCCTGAAGCCGGTGTGCATCTCAGGGACCAGGCCCAGTTTCCTCAAACACATCCCAGTGTACACGTCATCGATGGGAAACAAGACGACCTGCTGAGATATGCTGTTGAGTCGCAGCGCCAACTGCCCGGAGTACAGGTACCCTCCTCCACCTGCATAAGGTGGGTACTGGCCCACAAACACACTCTCGGGGATGAAGTATTTCAGATTCTGGTCTCTCTGTGGACTTGCATCAATGATGATGTCCCCTATAAAGAAATCTTTAATCTTAGCCTCGGACAGGCCTTCCAGAAAGTTGATGACTTGTACGGTGTTGACAAAGACATCATCATCCCCCTTAAGGATGAACCGCCCCTCAGGACAGTATCTGTTAAACCACTCATGGAAGAGGACCTCTTTCAGGGTGAGGTTGAAGAGCGTGTCCCTGTAGTCCCACTGGAGCAGGTCTTTGAAAATCCTTGCTTCATGGTGTAGAACTCCCATCAAGTCTGGGACACGGTCTACTGGCAGTGTACCCCCTAAGAGAAACACAGTCACCACGGTCCGATTCGCAATGACACCAGCTCGTCCCCATGTTTCACGAATGGCCTGCCGCCGGTCGAAATGTGGGATCAGCGACTTGACCGCCAGCAGCAGGAAGGGCTTCTTAGCACAGAAGTTGGGCTGATTTATCAACATGGTGTGCGTCCTGCAGCGCATGTACAACAGAAAGTCCTGAAACCGCTGTGGCAGGGAGTTGTAGTCCACAATTTGTCTGGAAACCTTGTGGTCCGGTTCACAGGGGTTGGATATTTCAGAGTCATTCAGCCAATCAGGGAGATCCATGAGGGAGCTGTTGGAGAAGGCAGACCTGATAATGGGATTGTGCAAAAAGTCTAAACGCTGCTGTTCCCTGTTCCAGAAGGAGTCATTCTGTGTCTGCTGGTGCCAGAACCTCTTGGAGGATATTCGACTCTTCTGCTGGGGACCCTTGCCATTGCCAAGGTTCCAGGACAGGCCAATCAGGATACAAATCAGGATGTTGAGCATCATCACCGTGCAAAGCACTCTCGATTTCCTGCACACCAGGGACATGTTGGCTCTCCTCTGCACCTGAACAAAGGACATGACATTTCTCCAATCATCAAATACACAGAAAAAACATGAAAGGTCAATGGTCAAACTTACAGCAGAGCCAGGATATAAAGGAACATTTAGAAACCTGATATCCCGTCGGTTGACCTTCAAGCTTTAAAAAGAGCAAGCTTGAATCCTGCAGGACTCTGTTACAGCACTTCAGCCAGAAGCTTGTTTTATCTCCCCTTTGTCTTGATTGGCTTTACAGATCAGCAGCGAAATCAAATTGTATTGTTTTTACACCAAAACCCAGCAGGAGTTGTCCCCGGAACATGTTTTGCTCCCCTGATTCACACCCTCCACTTGCTCGTTCAGCAGCGACTGACTGGAATCACATGTTTCCAATTCCATGGCTCACATGACACCAGTTTGAGGTGGTCTCTGTCACTGCAGAACTGTACATTTGGAGGAGCACAGCTGCATCTGGAGAATGTTTTTCAAGGTGTTACTGCAACACAGTTGTCATGCTTTTGGCAGCTCGCTTTTCTGAAATCTTTCACACTGGATTTGAGCTTACGCACCACATGATGTCACTGTTGCCCTTAATGAAGCTCGAATTTCAATTCAACCTTTTAATTCATGCCTCAATATTAATGATCTTTTAACTTTTACTTTTTAAAAATGTATTCATAAATGTGACTATTTTGGTCTGTGGTTTATATTTATGTTCTCAAACACATTATCTGTCACTTTGGGTTATTTCTTGCTCAAACTGTCTCCTGTTGTTTGCTTTTAATGTCCTAATGTCTTCATGCAATATTCCAGCATACATTTAGGTTATTACATAAATCTATCTACAGCTTTTATATACTGTTGCACAGCGATACCTATCCTGTTAAAATGTAGCTAAGCATTACTCTAAACATGTAAGGTGACCCAGCAGATTTTGTTGAACCCTTGCCAGCATCCCTCCCATGTTACATACCTGTGACCCATGAAGACGATTGTTGGTTTGGAGCTGGCGTCTCCTCTGGCCTCACATGGACGAGCTCCAAGACAACAGAGGCAGCTGCTGCTGTTTCTAGCGCCACCAGGAATCGGCAGAGGACTGAGGTGCTTTTCTTGGGAATCAAATGGTTGAATACGTAATGTAAAATCTACTTTAAAAGCTGCTTCATGTTGATTTACTAAAATATTACGGTGAGGCTAAAAACTTGTGAAACCCTCCACTCTCACAAAGATACAAGGGGCTTCAGAAAAAAATCAAGGATCGTTTTTGTGTCTATATATATATTGAAACAGGTTCAGCTCGTGGGGCCAGGCTCTTCGTGGTGGGATGACACAATTTAACATCAAGATGTTGTGGTCCCCAAGTTGCAACACTCTCATCGGACAGCTCTCTGTCTGTGTTTGTTGGCTGATAGGGGTAGTCTCAGGCTCTTGCCCTGGCCCCATCCTTGGGGGGGGGGGGGGTTTGGGCTGGCATTCCCCTGTCTGGGACTTAATGCAGCTTTGACAGGGGCTAGGGGGGTGTGGGTGCTCCATCTCCCAGGGGAAGGCGATGGGGGTACCCCTGGGTGTGCAGACGCCTGCCATGAATGCTCTTCCTCAAGGTGATGGGGGCATGACGTGAGCCATGGTTGCATTTCCATCTTCCCTGTTGTCCATTTCACATCTGCCCCCCCCCTTTGCCACCACTACCACCCTCTCTAACCCCATTTCTCTCCTTCCTTCCCTCTGTCTCTTGTCCCTTTTGCACAGCCCTCATTGTGCACATCTTCACCTGATGATAACCCCCTACAAGATGGCCAGTAGCCAGTGAGAGCAGGAGATGGTCACAGCTATTAGTAGTTTAAAAAAAGAAAGAAAATGAAATTATTCTACCACAAAATGACACTTTCTGTAATGATTTCAATACTTAAGAATAAATGCAGACATTAAAAAGTATAAATGACAATTGAAAATCAAATTGAAATCAGTGCATAAATTCTGCAATGTGATAAGACTAAAAAATAAAGAAAGTAAAAAAAATAAAACCAAGCTGAAAATCCAGTCTGGAACGCTGCTTTTTCTCATCACTCAATAATGTAGATTCAACATCACGGACAAAAAAGATGTTATATGTATTTTTTTTGATGACTTATCAATTTTTTGCCTCAAGATGTGTCTGAGACGTCCTTTCAGTCACATTGTCAACAACGTGCTTTTTCGGCGACATCACAAAGACAAAAATGAAAAGTGACGCTACTACCTGCCCGCCCGCGCGCGCGCACACACATACACACAGACACAGACACAGACACACACAAACTTTTCCTGAGAGCTGAGGATTGTCCATGCGATCACATGCAGCAACATGAAACCACAGGTGAGTAGTATGAAAAGGTAACGACCCAACCAAGGATCTTTGGACACCAAGACATAATAAAGAAATACGCTCAACTTCCTGATTTGGTTATGGAAAAAATCTGCCAGACTGACCCTTTGTCCCGCTGACGGAGCAGCGCGCCGTCCAGCGCTGACCAGAGTGTCGTCACCTGCTCTTGCACCTGCACGCAAGCCCCCACAGTGTCCGTGTTTCCAACGACAAGACTCGAATGTCGAGACTTATCCAGTCCTTAAGATTCCCACACCGTCAAGTCTGTCCAGTCTCCATACTTTGACCGAGCATATAGGTGGAGCAGGTCCTCCCACCTCACCGCGGACTGTCGGCTGTGACTCCTCCCTCACTGTGACTGTCTGCATACAGAAGCAGAGCTGCGACCCTGAGAGGCGTGTTGTCCTCTCCTTTTTTATTACACATTTTTAAGCTTCGACCACTTATTCTGCTTTTGGAACTGTACAAAGTTTTCAAGTTGAAACGTGGAGCTGTTCAGAACCCCTGGTTACTACAAAACAAAACAAAACAAAAAAACGAACAGTTGAACATGCATTTTTTTTAGTCTTTCTATTTTAGGAGTCTGTTCGGGGTAAATAATAAAGGAAAAAAAAAATTTTTTTTGCTGGGGCCAAAACTTCAACACAGTGCTGCAGAGCACTGACAACTTCATGAAAAATTAGAAACATGCATTAATTAAGAATCAATAATTATGTAGCAATAAACTAATAAAGATCAGAACATTTATAATAAAACCTTCAAATGTTTCCTTGTCAAACAAAAAACGGTTGAGAAACTTTTCGAATTTTTCAGACAAACTTGAGAAACTTTTCAAATGTTTCAGACAAATCTTTGACTTTGCCCTAAATGTGTGATGATTCCTTTTTTTTGTTCCTGAACACACCACCAATGTTCTGTCCCCCAAAAATCCTGGACATTTTCATCCTGTTGAAAAATGACAGGTTTATTTCTTCTCTCTCGAAGGGCTTCTTTCATTGTTTAGGTGGTGCACCATGAGGGGGGTGTCAGAACTGCCGAACCATTCTCTGTCCAGGCTTGTCTCCTATTTATGATCCATACAACTTTTGACACTGACTCGAGACATCCCCCCATAAACATCCTCCTAAAAGGACATCCAAACACTGTTTACATGTGGTGTTATCCTCTTTTTCGTTAGGATGCTGGCTGTATTCCAGGATTATAAAGTGAAGAAGCTTTGTGGGTCAAACCAGCTAATAGGGAGAGAATTGGAAAAAAAAAAAATCACTGATAATTCCTTCAAATGGCTAAGGTGAATGTGCATGGTTTTCATTCGGCCCCTTTAGTGTGAAGGAAGTTTTGTGGCTCTAAAATGATCAGTTTCCCATCGATGTCAAATACTTACTGTGAGCATTTGCTTACTCGTTTCCTTGCACACAGTGAAGCGAAGGCAAACACTTTACACTTTCTGAGCAAGTCACCACAAAAAGCAGCTCAGTCAATGGTTGCTTCCTGACCTTAACACAGAGCATGTTAAAGTTCTGAGCCTCACTTCTTACCAAGACAACCAGCAGGTCTGCCATGAAGCGACAGCTTCCCCTTCTACAAATTATACAGATATCTATATACGTAGCTTTATTGGATAGAACATGATTTAATTTCCGCTTTCAGTGTTTAAAACAAATTAAGACTTTTTCCAAATGGAAACATGAGTGAACTTGGAAAAGATTCACTAAATGTTACAGGTTTTCATGCTGAATTACACCACAGTGCTATGAGATCTGTCACAAGAAACTAAACTCTGACCCGAACAAGGTTCATTTTGTTCAACCTGTGATGACTGTCAGTTTTATAACATGCAAGATATCAAATCAGTTATTCATTTTCTCAAGAGCTCTTTATCACTCCCATTACAGCGAATCCGTTTTTTATTTCACACCACTGACACAAGCAGAGTCAAAGATGCAGCCACAGGCCCAATCTGGCCAACCAGAGGGTCTTATTCAGCAGATGATGAAAGGGTGGAGAGAAATGACAACATGTTTTTGTGGCTCATTTGTACATTTAGTCAAAGCAAAGTGATCCAGCCACAAAAACTGGCCACCAACTACTCACAAAATCAACATGTGTAGGTGTAGACAACTTCAAAGAGGATTTTCTTTGCGCATAAAAGAAAAGATAAATTTGTTGACATTTAAAGGTAAACTTGTGAGGTGCTCTAGGCCACTTGAATGGAAGAACACCTTTCTGTGACCCCTGATTTGAATTGTTTCAATCGCTAATAATAATAGCACCTTGACAATCTAAAGTCTCTTAGTCCTGCATCACCAATAGCTTCACCCCCTCATCTCATGAAAGAGTCCAATGAAAAAACACAAGATGCCGGCAGCAAAACTTCGAACTTTTCATCCTACCTTAAACCTTCTTCTTGGTCAGCGATGATCAATGTGTTAATGTGACAAGCTCACACCAACAACTTGTAACAATTAAGTTTGGCTGTAATAATTGGAAGTGATTCTTGTAAATGTGTTAACAGTTGGGACCACCAGAAACCTCTTTTTAAAGAATACATTTCAGTTGTGTCTTTGAGAATCCCAATCAGTAGGGTCAAAATTAACTATGTGCTTGGGACAACTTAGCCAATTAAAGCCAGTTGCAAATAGAAAAAAATGGCACCTTGGAATGTTCAAACATTTTTTGGGCATTGTTCATATAAATGAATGTGCTTCAAACTTTCTAACTGGTGTGGAGTCGTACCACTTTCTCTCAGTGCTCTATTTTTTTAGAGTTCACTCCAAAGAAGGACACTTAAAGTTGAAACTATATAAAAAAATACTGTAATTAGGAGGACAATAAA
This sequence comes from Malacoctenus gilli, assembly GCA_032164315.1. NCBI lineage: Eukaryota > Metazoa > Chordata > Actinopteri > Blenniiformes > Labrisomidae > Malacoctenus > Malacoctenus gilli. Next base: position 5,189 of record JASSRZ010019548.1, on the reverse strand, counting down.
TCCTGCACATCATTGAAGGTTAAGAAGGTAAACATAAATTATGTCTGAATGTTGATGGAACCCCTCCGGTACACTGGAATTCTGCTCGTCATGGCAGGAAGCAGCTCACAAAGCCCCACAGAGCCACGAACACTTCTGAGAATCTTCATATTCTTCCGTCTGATGCTGTTCGGTGAGGTCAGACCTGACAGGCATCCACTGTGCTCCTCAGTCCTTTAAGCCTCACTGTCTCACGAATGTTCAACTGTTAGGATGTTTGGTCATCAGGTGCGGTTAATGATCCTGTTGATGCTCTCCTCAATATCAGTCATCTTCCTCAGCACCAGGTTGATTTTAGCTTCATCTAACTCCAGAGAAACAAACTGGGAGTCCTGCAGGACACAGACCGAGCAGAAGTTTTGTTACAACTTATGAATCAAAAAGGTAGAGAAACCTATAGAATCTGGTCAAGTGCCTGAGCTTAAATGAAAGATGAGCAGATTTCTACCACCCCAATTCCAATGAAGTTGGGACATTGAGTTAAACATAAATTAAAACAGTACAGATTTGCAAATCATGGTCAACCTAAATTCAATTGAAGACAACAAAGACAATATACTTAATGTTCAAACTGAAAAACTGTCTGTTTAAAGATAATCAATAAGTTTGAATTTTATGGCTTTAACATGTTCCAAAAAAGCTGGGATAGGATCATTTTTACCACTGTGTTACATCAGCTTTCCTCTTAACAATATTCAATAAGCGTTTGGGAACTAAGGACACTAACTGTTGAAGCTTTGTAGGTGGAATTCTTTCCCATTCTTGCTTGTTGTAGAGCTTAAGCTCTTCATGATGAAATCACTAAATTCCATGCATTGTACATTGAGGAACATTATTCTTAAACTTTGACTATTTTCTCACGCAGTTGTTCAAAGTGTTGAACCTCACCCTATCTGTACTTGCGAATGACTGGGTATAAAAGTAGCGTCTCTGAATTGCTCAGTCACGGCACCCATCTGCTCCCAGTTAGCCTGTTGACTTGTGCGATTTTCCAAACAGGTATTTGATGAGCATTCCTCAACATTCTCAGAATTTTTTTACCACCTGCCCCAGCTCTTTTGGAACTATTTGCAGCCATAAAATTCTAAGTTATTTATTGTCTTCAAACAAAAAGACAGTTTATCAGTTTAAACATTAAACATCTTGTCTTTGAAGTGTAATCAATTCAATTTCGGTTGAACATGATTCGCAAATCATTCGACTTTGTTTTTATTTATGTTTAACACAACGTCCCAACTTCATTGGTGACTCATCAGACTTACAGCGGTTTTTATCTGTCAGTTTTCCTCTGTGAATGTATTTCAATTTTCAAGATATAGATAAGTACATTCAAATATTTAACAGCAATTTTTGTTTTCAGTCTGGTTTAACCCATTTGTAACTTGTCTCCTGCCAGAGGAGAAACAGCCAGACCCCCTAGAGATACCACAGAGTGGATCAGTTCATCCATAATCTTCAGCTGTGTGTGGCCAGAGATAATCTCACTGCAATCGTGTATTCCTGAAACTTATATAATAAAACCATTAATTCAAACCAACTTTATCATTGTTTATGGATGGTTGTTTCTTTGGTAAACACTACTAAGAAATAAAAAGATATGGGCATTAAAAAAACGGAACAACAATGTCAAATATGAGCAGGCCCTAAATAACTTTACAACTTATCAGACAAGACTTTATTTTCATTATGGCGTGTGGTTTGCTCCGCTGCAGTTGTGTCTCACCTGCTTGACTCGTCCCAGCTCCAGCTCCATCAGGGCCACGGGCCCGCTGTTGGCCACCTCCCCCCGGCCAGCTGCTGTGGAGATGTCTACCCTCCAGGTGATGCCCCTGAGGCTGGGCTCCCAGCGGCTCTGGGCCAGCAAGCTCTCCCTCACTCGGGCCCTCTGACTTTTCCAGAAGCGAGAGAGGGCGCCGGCCTGTTCGGCAGTCAACCCCCCACCGCCATGCTTCTTGGTCTGAGCGGTGAGGAAAGCGTCCAGCTGGGCCTGGTCCATATCCGCTGTGGCCACAGACTGTGAGACACAAGAAAAAGGCGAGGGGTAAAGATCATTACTCATCAAAACCAGGCAGTCCCATTTCTCTAGTGTGATTTGAATCAATTTAGCCCCACCCATTTGTTAATTTTTTTAAACAGAACTTTCTGATGTATTGTGTTGGAGGCAGCACTGAAATCTAAGAGGACTGCAACAGCAGTTCAGTTTACATCATTATTATTCAAGTAAATGTCATTCAATTCACTAATGACCATAATCTCAATTTTGGTGTGTGGTTGAATGCCAGGCAGAATTGGAAATTACAGAGGTGGAGAAGAGTTTCCAGACTCCCTTCAAATTCAAATTCAAAGGAGTAGATGCATTACAGGGAGACAAACATCTGCCTAATATATACCTCCGTTTATTTAATCACGACATCCTTGTCATCTTATCTCCGAGAAAGACACTGATCCCTGCTGACAAGAGGCAGAACATCAGTCAGACAGTGTACAAAAACATCGAGTTTACTCTCTTCCCGAAAAGCCCGTTCCGGAATAACTAACCCTACATTTACTGCAAAAAAAAAGAAAAAGAAATGCGGTAGCCTATGTGCAGCTGTTGTTCTAGCTATAGATTGCAACAACCTCACTCTCAACATGCAGCTCTCACTACCTTCAGGAGGCCTTTCATTTTATCGTGGAGCGCCGCGAACTCCTCCTGCGCCATGTCCGGGTACAGCTCGTTTCTCAGCAGCTCCTCGGTGATTTCTGTGTTGTTGTAGTAAACTCTCTGAGCAATGCCGTTCAGCAGACCGCTGAGAGACTTCGTTGCTTCTACGTCCGCCATGTTTCACCTTCTGTCATGTGAGGCGGAACCGAGCAGGTCACATGACATTAATACGCGTGGCATGGCGGGAGTTGTAGACTTTTACCATAATGAGTCCCCGTACGACCCAGCACTCAATGGGGCGTGTACGTATATATGTCTGTGATTTCGGGGATCTTACTCAGGCCCGGATTTTATCGGTTGACTTGTGGGTCTTTGAGGACAGAAAAATGTGCATGGCAAAATTCAAATCTGTAGTTTTATCTTTTACACTGAAAAGTTGGCAGCTCCCATGCTTCCTTTCAGAACATTTTTTTTTTTTTGGAGGATGGTCTGAAGCCAGGTAAAGCTTTAACAAGCTCAGCAAATGACCACAGTATGAGACAGCATAAAGAAACAAAAGTAAAAGTGAATGAGTGTAACTGATAGCATGTACGAAAACAACAAGTGATTTCTGTGTTGTTGTAGTAAACTCTCTGAGCAATGCCGTTCAGCAGACCGCTGAGAGACTTCGTTGCTTCTAC
>JASSRZ010019512.1:0-62876 GCA_032164315.1 Malacoctenus gilli | reverse complement strand
AAACAGCAGAGGGCAGCATTACGGCGTCGTTGCGTTTTGTCAGTCACAACAAACGAAGAAGAAAAACAAGCATTGCCTGGCGTAAGTCGTAGCGGTGTCCTCGGTGGGCTCACGGACTGATTCGCAGACCGACAGCCGTGTCTTCAACCGGTGTGTATCCGTACAAACTTGTCAGATCCTTTTCGGACGTCTTCAAGTCTTGAACTCGGTGTATAACACCTCGCAGGTGCGTTTGAAGCTAAACCAGCATGCTAACAGCTAACTTCAGTCCGCGGGTCCGTCTGCAGTCACACCGCCGGGAACGTGGCTGTGGTCCTTACGACGAGGAGTGTTAATTTGGCTCACTCCCGTCTGAAGGAATGACTGACTTTACCTCCCGCGACGATAAGTACGTGAGGAAGATTCACTAGTGTCTGAATCCAGTGTTGCTTTCAGCCAAGGATACCGAGGAACAGAAAACCTCTGATCTGTTTATTCTCACCTGATAGACAAAATCAAGTGCATTGTTAAAACCACGCGTTGATCCTGCGTTCGCAGTTTTTTCTTCTAAAGAATTACGAAGCTAATGTCCGACAAGTAACTTGAACTAGGTGGAACATGATGAACCTGAACCTTTCCAGAGTTGATGTGGCACTGCCAGGTGTGGCCCTGCCAGCTGCAATGGCCACGCTCAAGTCAAGTCATCTCAGCTTTACTCAGCCGTCCCTCTGTCTTTGCAGCACTATGGCAGATGTGGAGCAGGTGGCAGCTGTTGGACAGATCCTGCTGGACCAAGGACGGGACCTGACCCAGCGGTTCCGCGCTTTGTTCACCCTGAAGAACCTTGGAGGTAAAACACTTGACTGTGGTTTGAATTTGCCATCACTGCCTACAGTTAATTGAAGCTGTCCCAGCTCAGCTTTGCCTGTTGGGTCACACCTCCAGTGCATCATTTTTTCCCAAAGTTCCTCCACCACTGTCTCACCTGTAGATCATGATTTTTTTTTCAAGCAGATAGGGATAAATAATTGGATCAGGAGGTTTGAACTGTTGTTAAAAAAAAAAACTGCTCATACTGTAACAATTTGTGGTCAGCTCTGATTTGACAGGTGCAAAACATGTTGCTCTTCCTGTTTCTCTCTGGCTGACACTGTAAATGAAGACGTCAGTGCTCCACTGAGGGTGTTTTTCTTCCGTAGTTGTGCATTATTGAAGCTATTCGGAGTTGCTTGAACTCAACCAAATCAGCTGAACCGACGACTGGAGAGTATGCATGGGTGAATCAACTCAGAGTTCAGGATGACTTTCAGTTTCACAGAATCACCCCCTCCCATGTGGAGGAAAATGGACACTGCACCCATTTAACACTTTTTCAGCCCCAAATAGTGATTTCCGATCTTTTTTCTTTGACTGTGTATTTTCTGTCTGCCAATAACAAAACAGTTGAACAAACACATGCACAACAAACTAGCATCGGTGATCACATCACCTCCGCATGCATCTGCAGCATGACCCTCTCCTCAGAAAGAGTGTGGTGTGTTCTGTACGCTGAGCTGTAATATTTTACAGGTGCAGAAGCCATCGACTGGATCAGCAAGGCTTTCAGTGACGACTCGGCACTCCTGAAGCATGAACTGGCCTACTGCCTGGGACAGATGCAGGACAGACGGGCCATCCCCACTCTGACTGCTGTCCTCAAAGACAAACAGCAGGAGCCAATGGTCCGGCACGAAGCAGGTATGTCTGACGTAGCCTGAAGGACACTCGCATCCATTTCACAGTCCATGCATGCAGGAAGTAAATGTGCAAACATTGGTAAACAAACACTCATTTTGCACTGTGTCAACGCATCAACAAAAATACAAGGCTACTAATATTTCAGCTATTGTGGTCGTCACACTCGACACAAGCCTGTTGTAATGCACGGAAGTCATGGAGATATGACTGCATCATTCAGCCTGTTAGAGTCACACAAACCAGTGTGATTTAGTTTGTAGTGGGGTTCAGACCTGCTTAGACCTCCATCTGTCTATCCGCAGGTGAGGCTCTTGGAGCCATCGGGGACTACGTGGTTCTGGACCTACTGAAAGAGTACAGCCAGGATCCTGTCATCGAGGTAAGCACAGGCAACATGAGTATGTGTTGAGGATCCCTCCCAGACACATATCAGCACAGGATGAAACCAGTCTGTAACAGTTAATGACACTGTGGTTGAATCCCTGCAGGTGGCAGAGACATGTCAGCTGGCTGTGCAGCGACTTGAATGGCTCCAGAACGGGGGGCAGAGTCAGTTAGAGGACGGAAGCACGGATAAAAACCCCTACTTGTCAGTGGACCCCGCTCCACCAGCAGCACGGAAGAATGTGTCCGAGCTGCGCCTTGCCTTGCTTGACGAAAGCTCGCCACTCTTTGACCGCTACCGTGCCATGTTTGCCCTGCGGAACTTGGGCACTGAGGAGGCAGTGTTGGCCCTGGGAGATGGTAACAGATCATGCGACATCCAACATTTCAAGTGTCCCCTCAGTTTGCGAATGAAAAATCCAAAAGGAGGGATCTAACAGGGCTGCCGTATGTCTCCAGGTCTGCAGTGCTCCAGCGCCCTGTTCCGTCATGAGATTGGATACGTCCTCGGACAGATGCAGCACCCAGCCGCGGTTCCCGCCCTGCGCGCCGCTCTGGAGCATTCGGAGGAGAACCCCATGGTGCGGCACGAGGCGGCTGAAGCTCTGGGCTCCATTGGCAAGAAAGAATGTCTCGCAGTGCTGCAGCATTACAGAGGAGACCAAGAGCGGGTGGTGAAGGAGAGCTGCGAGGTGGCTCTGGACATGCTGGAGTACGAGAATAGTGATCAGTTCCAGTACGCTGATGGGCTGGTCAGGCTACAGGGATGAATGCCTGGATACACTCACCTCCAGGACTTGTGAAGTCAGGCCAGGTGTCTGTGAAAGAAGTGGACATTTTGCTTTACAGTTCATTTACAGTTCATATCATATTTCGACCTAATGCTGGGTTCACAGCTAAGTTACAAGGGTCTCACTTTCCTCTTTTTCCTCCTTCAGCACCACATTGTTCAGTTTTGTTTTAGCTCCAGACACACTCCGGCTCTTCGTCTTCTTTGATCTCTATTGAATTATTCAAATCCAGACCCATACAGACTGGAGAAGAGCTGGTGCTTTGTGGACCTCCTTGTTTTCTGTGTTTTTTCACACAATGCTGTCACTTAAGACAACAGATCTGGGAGGCCAAAGCACCATCTGTTTTTCTGTTGAGCATTTACCAAAAGGCTATGTGCGAAGAGACAGTTTAAGCTGTACTCTCACTGGAAAGATGACCGTCGTCATGCTGCGCTCACCACGCGGTGAGTGTGGTGGAGTAGCGGGTTTGTCGCCGTCTTACACAACATCAGAGGGAGTTCATGGCCAGTTTGTGATGTTTAAAATGAAACTGCTGCTGTTTCCATCTGTGTTGTTGTGTTCCTCACATCAGATTGACCCACTCATCTCTGCCGTGTTTTGAACGGGTGCAGTAAAAAAAAACTGTCGTCCAGTCCTAAGACTCAAAATCAACCAACTCAAAATTTGTGTTTCCTCAAGTTAAAGAAAACCTACCTGATTGGCTATGAGAAGCCTTTTTCTATCAATTCCTATCATTGCAAAAGAAAATATACCAAGACTTCTAGTTTTTGGGACATAGACCTTTTTCAGAAAGGTCTATGTCCCATTGACCTTAATGAGGATGGGGTGTTAAAACAGTACAGTTCCTCTGTTTTAAAATGAAGCTCCTCCAACATCAACATATTAAACAGCAAACATTCAGAGAGCACAAGCACCCACCAAGTGGCCACAGAGTGTTCAAGTACACCGCAGAAATGACCGTATCTTTTTTCTTTTCTTTTTTTTGGACCACTGTATGGAGATTTATTTAATCAGTCGTTTCTTGTTCCACTCCTCATTTTTCTGACAAGCTCTCAACCAAGAAGTTCTTTAATTGTATCTGGCAACTTTTCAAACAAGAATAGTCTCATCATCTACCAACTGAGCTGGAGTAAACAGACAAGTGTCACATGGCCAACAAGTGGCCACACTGTGCTGCTGCATGCTACTGAAATGATGTTTTTCTTTTTTTGGAGGAGGAGGAGGAGGAGTTGAACGCCACCAAAATTTAATGGGTTCTAAGTTGAGCAATACATCACTGGTAGAAAAAAAACAAAACAACTCAGAGCAAACCCTTCATTAGCATTTTTTGTAATTTTGCCAACAAACTAACAGCACCACAGAGATGAGCTCCTTGGCGGAGGTAATCAGTGCCTTTTAGGAAGAGGACGGGAGGAATCTTTTTTTTTTTTTTTCAGTTTAGAACTGGTAAACAACTGAAGTTAACTCTTCAAATTGGTGACAAGCCTGTCTGTTACTGCAAAGGGAGCTTCTGGTAACCAGACGTTCTGGTTATGATTGGTTGGTGTCGGCTACCTTCATTGGTTAGGGTCTTGTCTTCCCTCTTCCTAATAATGTAAGTAAAATAAGTAAAAAACAAACTTCTGACTTGTGTGAGTTTGTTTTTCTGCCTGACTGAGATCAGACACAAAAATGAGAACTGATTTGCAGGTGGTGAAATAATAACCTCACTGAATCAGTGGTTCTGTTGACATTCCCTCACTGTGGACTTGTTCCACTGCTCAGTGGTAAAGACTTGACCAGCACTGAGCTTCCTCTGGTGGATGTCTATGTCTATGGTCCACACATTCCCGCTGATGCCCCGTGCGCTCGGGCCGGTGTTCTGGCCACGCCCTTACAAAGTCAAACGGCGTCAATGGAAAGTTGCCAAGTTTGTTGACCAAACAAACGTGACGTAATGGAGTTTGGGCACTTTTTGTGGGCGTCCCACATGGGAAAAACAGGTTGCTGTTCAATGTAATTGACGATGTTGGCAGGTTTTGGCAGAGCTGTGCAGGTATCGGTAAGTTGCAGTGCATCTGTTTTCTAACGTAGGGCCGCTTCTGCTGGCAACCGTCGTGTTGTTGAAAACCATGGCAACCGAAGGAGTTTCTAACTGCACCGTTGCTAGCGATTAGCCCCTGCGTTGAAGCTTTTGGAGCGGTCGCGGTGATTTTGGTTCCAGGTTGTTGAGGGATGGAAAAGTGCGAGAGCCGGAGAGAGCAGGCCGCCGCCTGCTTCAAGGCCTACCTGCTGAAAAACAGCGCCAGGAGCGACCTCAACCTGTAAGCTGTCCGCCCGACATGCGCATCTTCATCAGCTCTTTTCGTTCCTCTTCGCCGTTGAGTGTACGATTTGTGTTCTCTCACCTCCCACTGATGGAGTTGTGTATCTGTGTGGTGGTCTTTTCCATTCCTCTGTTTCGATAAACAGACAGATCATTTATTCATCATGATTTCAGTGGGGCTCATGAGCATCTTTTTGGCTATCAGGGTCCTGTGACATGTATCAACATCATCTTCGGCTATCCTTACAGTCTGTTACAGGTTCACTAAATGAACCTACAAAGTGAATCTTCAGCTGGACCAAAAAAGGAAAAAAGTGACATGTTAACTTTGACCAAAAACTTTCCTTCATTGTGGATTTGCTGTAATTCCAGTGGTCTCCAAAATCTGTAAATGATGACGCAAATCGTAATCGAAGGTGTGGACATGTTACCTGTAATCTATCAGCACATTTCCTTGTCACTGTCCCCCCACCAGCCTGACAGATTCATGTACAACCCACAATCAGAACATTCATTTCCCTTGTTCAGATCCTGATGACTTTTACCGTGACAACAATGCTGAAATGAACAAAGTCCTTAGTGGCAGTGGTAGGTGGTTTGACCTTTGGCGTGACATCAAGTCCAATTGTCTGATTCCTTGTCCTTCAGCTATGACCACCTCACCCGGGTGCTGATGAAGGTGATGGAGGAGCAGCCGCCCAACGTGGTGGATGTGTTTGAGGATGTGAGTCGCGCTGTGAAGTGGGAGGCATTCGAAGACAGACAGAGCACCCTGCGAACTTCTGCCCGGACCACCACTGCTGAGCTGCTGGCCACACAGCAGCGCCTGCTATTCACCCGGCCAGAGGAGGCCGAGCAGGAGGAACTGGTACTGAGAGCACAGCTGCTGTGCAAACAGCCCTGTGGTCCGCTGGCATCAGCTCTTTCTCAGCACCTCACTGCTCAGAGTTATCACTGGAAATAACCAAGCGACAAACCACTCTATCGTCTTAGTGCCTTTTCCAGATAGAAATCAACCCTTTTTTAGTCCTGCTTTCTGCTTGAGTGTTTAATTTTATGTACTGTATGATATAATCTGCAAAATCAAGGAAATAAGTCAATTTTTTAACAGTGGTAACAACAACACCTAAAATAACTGTAATGATGAAAAGAATCCAAGAATAGATCTAAAAGAATTTAACAAAACAAAAAAGATTTAGACCATGCAAACATTTAAGCAACTTTTTTCAAAATCTCACTCAAAACTAAACAAATAAATACTCACTCCTTCTTCAGTAATTCTATGTTGAAGTACAAACAACAAAACATTCCTAAATCTAGCAATGTGCATAATAAATCACTTTTAATGAACTGCTTGTTTGCTGGAAAAAAGGTATAAATAACAAATCAGTGCATAAGTATTTAGTCCTAGCTTCCATTTGCGTATCTCATCTTTTATTGTATTTGAAATGACCAAAGACTTTCTAATTACCATTCTGGTCGACTGATCAAATTCAGTGCCAACTCTTTTCATTAAAGTCAGCAGCACTGCTCGGAGTGTGTGTGGTATGGTTGTATACTGATCATGGACATATGTTTAGACCACAGAGATGAAAAAGGTATGAGGAAAAGTTCATCTGATGTTTGTTTTTCCAACCTTTTAAAAGCCCTAAGAAAGTGTTTTTCGGTTGCTGGTTTGTTGCAGGAGCTGTTGCAATGTAATGTGTGACACTCTCAGTCTGTCTTTACCAGGTGGAAATGCCTCTGCCCAACGTGAGCGAGGCTGCCTTCTACCTGGAGCAGGCGGGCGTGGGTCTGGGCAGGGAGGAGATGCAGAGGGTCTTTCTCGCCCTCAAGCAGCTTGTTGAGACGCAGGCGCTGCCGCGCTGCCGACTGTGGGGCAAAGTCCTGGGAACTGAAAGCAGCTACATCGTCGCTGAGGCCGAGTACAGAGAGGGGGAGGAGGAGGATGAGGACGAGCTGAGCACTGATGAGGCCGCAAAGGAGGAGGAAAGACAGCCTGACACTCAGCAGAAGGAGGTGAGGTAGTGGGGTTTTTTTGTTCATTTTTTCCCCCACTAGCTCATGTTAACTGATGATTAAAGTCCATCAGTGATGCCATCCTCCCAAGCAGGGATCCACCGTCCAATCATGTGGATCCCTGCCTTCTATCAAAGAGCTCAGAGTCACTCCGGAAGACAACAAAGCAATTTGGATGGCAGCTTTGTCTCTAGTCGTGTCAGACTCCCTCAGTCTCAATGTTGTTTAGTGTCATTTTAAGATTGTAAAACCTGTTTTAGAGTACTTGAATCAGTTATTTAGCACCTCTAGCAGCTATACCACCACAATGAATAGCATGATAACATATGATTTTACCATTTCTTTCTGTCTCTCAAATGCTTTGTATGTTTACAAGCAGGCAAATCGCAGTCAATAAAGAGTTCAGATAGAATGACATACTGTGGTCAAGATAAACAGTCAGTCAGTTTTTAAACTGCTTTTCTGGTGTCCTGGTTTTCAGGTCGATCCACCACCTCACTCAGTCTATAGACCCCCCCCTACAGTGCTGAAGGAGGCCATAAGAACTGGTGCTAACAAGTATGCCTACTATGTGTGCAATGAGCCTGGTCTTCCTTGGGTGAGGCTGCCTTCAGTGAGTCCTGCACAGATCACTGCAGCCCGGCACATTGTCAAGTTCTTCACTGGAAGGCTGGACAGTCCAGTGGTGAGCTTCCCACCGTTCCCTGGGAAAGAGGCCAATTATCTCCGAGCCCAGATTGCTCGCATCTCTGCTGGCACGCAGGTGAGCCCGCTAGGGTACTACCAGGCTGGGGAAGAGGAAGGCGACGAGGAAGACGAAGCATCCCATGACAGCTGCGAAGTTAACCCAGACTTCGAAGGTGTTCCAGTCGCTGAAATGGTTGAGTCTTTGTCCACTTGGGTCCATCATGTTCAGCACATCCTGCAGCAGGTACCCAAACTGGGACACAAGGGTTTTGCAATAGGAACTTTCAGTGGTAGAATATACGAGCTTGCACCTCTTGGGATCTCGCACAGGTTACTATGAGCTAACGTGCTACTACAAGGTCAGATGATCAGATGTGAAAACGCATACACTACTGATTGTAATAATCCATGCCTGAGTTTTCAGGCATGGATTTGGTGTGATCTCATGCTTGTGTCTGTGCTGATTAAGTGTGTATAAACTGACCTTAGGGTCGCTGCAGCTGGATAAACCTAGACGTGAAACCAGGCGAGGACTCAAATGAAGAAGGAGAAGGAGACGAGAAGGAAGAGGACCCCGATGAGCCTGAGCCAGAGGTTGGACCTCCTCTGCTCACCCCCCTTTCCCAAGATGCAGGTCAGCCTTTGCCTTCACACGAACCTGACCTGACCTGACGAACAAACAAACAAACCAACAAAAGACTTGTTTGGACTATCCTTTGAAACATTTCTGAAGCTTAAATGAGGTAAAGCAACTTGGTAATAAGCAGTTCTCAGTATCAACACTGAGGCTTCAGGTATCTTATTTACATGCACAGAGGCACGAAATATGAAGGTGGCATTCATAGAGGTTTGCCCCTCGTGTGTGTTTGGAAGATTCTTGGAGTGGTCGTTCTGAACAAAAAGGTTGCTAACCTTGATAACTCAGTGCCACCTGATGCTCGGTGTGGCCTTTGGTCTGACGGAGGTGCAGAGAATCACTGTCACAACAGACGGAGACACAAGCATTTGGTTTTATAGGAGGGGCTAACAGTGATGGTTCATGATGTCTTCTGCCTCCAAATCATATCAAAATTCAAGCGTAATATTCACATTTCAACCCATGGAGGGCAGTCACTCTTACATTTGTACAAAATATACATAACATAAATATTTGAACTAAAATGTCGAGAAGGGACACTTTGATATGATATATAGTGGGATGATATGGTCTGTTTTACTTCTCTGAGTTAGAAATCATTCTATTAGCAGCTAAATCTCTCTTATACAATTAGATCAAGCAAAAGCAGAAACCTGTAGAGTTTGCTGTCGGTTATTTAGAAGTACCGGTACACTTCCTCCTGCAGTACTTGCAGAAATGAGAGAAGTTCCTCTGAGAAGATGCCAATGTGATGTGGGGCTCTGAGACAGGACAGTGAAACAGCTTTGATGCAGCTCTGCAGGAACTTACCTGTTGGAAGATTCTTGGGAATTTATTAATTGGGGGGGCGGGGTAAGCTAGCCTTGAACTACTGCAGACCCACTTTCTTTGAGCCTCTCTCTTCAACAAAAGCAGCTCCACAGCCATTTGGAGTCTCACAATGTTCCAAGCAGTTCCAGTTTAGCTTCAGTCAGAACTTCATTCATCGCTCCACCTCAACTAAGAGAGCAATTGGTAAAAATCAGTTGGAGGCTTCAACACCACGCCAAACCAAGAGAGGCAGCATGCTACTTGGAAACTCCCTCGTACCCCGCTCCCACCGGAGATCGAGTGAGGCTCACATGTGTTTGCACACCGATCAAGGAGAAAAAGCTGCAAATTTGTTCGAGCTCTCACACTGACATCGTCTTTAAGGTGTCAGGGTCAGGCTGTTGATGAAACGATCAATGACTTCTATGGGGCTTCGTGTGGATGTGGGTTCAGTGTAACTGGTTTCTGTGCACTTGTTCTTCCGTCATGTGAAACACTGAATTTCAGTCATTTATGATGGCAGATTTAATCGTGTGTACTTTCTCTCAGAACAAATAGAAATCTCACTGCCGTGTCTGACATCTGCACTCACCTGTTGAAGCGGAATGTGGACACTGAGACCAGCCATCCCTGATGGTGTCACTTTCCTGTATCCTGTTTGCTGAGTAACCCCATTTTATTATTGTGACTCCTTAGAAATGTTCGGCTTCCCTCCATGGACCTCCAAACTGTCCTCCACTCTCACCTCCCAGCATGCAATTGCAGTGCTGCGTTCCAATCTTTGGCCAGGAGCTTATACATATGCATGTGGAAAGTGAGTCAGCAGGTCATGCACTCGTTTTGCCTTTTTTTTTTTTTTTTAGAATGTTGTGAAGATCTGTCCGTTTCCTACCAACCATGTTCTCTGTCTTCATCAGGAAGTTTGACAACATATATGTTGGATGGGGTCTGAAGTATACAGGGATTGGCTACAGCCCACCTGCCCTCCCACTGCCACAGAAAGAATATGCAAGTGGGCCAGAAATCTCTGAAGCTCTGGATCCATCACTGGAGGATGAGCAGGCTCTGAAGGACGCCTTGGAGGAGCAGCAGGCTGCACAGGAGGACATGGAGGTGTCGGACGAAGAGGAAGAGGAGGACGACTGAAACATTCTTGAAAGTACTTTTTGGAAGTGAAAGTAACAAAACATCAATTTGCTCAGTAACTTGGCTTGATCCTGGATTCCAGATTAGATACACTTTTACCTGTTCTGGCACACTTACATCATCTGATATGACCCAAAACAAAGCTTGGACATGGATTCTGTCTTTGTAAGGCATGTAGTTTTTCCACAGCAAAACCAGCTACACTCGCATGAAAAAGCAGGCAAATAAATTGAGATGCGCTCTGGTGATTTTACGTTGGACTTCATCACTTGTGGAAATGGAGAACAATATGGTGGACATGTTTGATCAGATCCCATTTTAATAGATATAATCATGTTTCCTGATGGCATTTTGTAGAGTAACTAACCACTTGTAAGTGGTCGTGAGGCAGTCATTCATTGTAAAGCGGTCAACGCTGTGTCACCTACAAAATGCAGAGGGAGACAGCGTTTCATTTGCTTGCTAATCTACTTTCCAACATTATTTGGAAACACAAAATTATGGAAATCTTTCAAAATGTTATTGTATCCCTGTTTTTTTCTCTATTTATTTCAGGAAATTCAGATTTTGACACTGGATTACAATTTTACCAAACTTCCCAAAAATCACAGCGGTACCTTGGTCAAGGATCAACAATCCTCCTCTACCACTGATAGGGACCGACGTCCAGCAGGACCACGCCATCGGCTTCATGTCAATCAAATGAACTGAAAAAGTGGAAGTCAGACTCAACGGGCGAGAAGTATCTTCGATCTACTATGAGAGAAACTCAAAATAAGGACCACCAGGAACACCATACAGCATAACTAATAACACGGCAGCCTTTTTAACTTGCCCTTGTTGGTGCATCAGGGTTCAAGTCAAGACTTCAAATCGCTTGGTTACATTTTGGACCTTGACTTCACAGGAGGTTAGCTATAGATTGAGGTTAGTTATAGAGTGATATTCCTCCTCCTCTGTATGTTTCACAGGGAAGTGATCATTAATTCAATCATTAATTTGAGTCAGAGGAGAAGATTGTTTAGACTACATATTTTTAACCAGCTTTCAGTGAGACTAAGATCAAGTTACGGTCAGTTAACTCATCGCTAATGATTTGGATGACAGCGATCTTATGTTCAATAACCCCCGATTCAATTATTGTTGATTTTGAAGTTTTTATCTTACTGAGGTTGCTGAGAATAAAACCTGTCAGTTCACCAAGTCCTCGGTAAACTGCTCCACAAACATACACTTTCTATTGGTTAAATAAATCTTTGATTGCTGCAGTAAGACAACAGCTGGATGACATTTGGAACTGCAGCCCTGCTCAGCTATAGAAGGCTGATGTGTGGTGGTGCAGGTCATGCTGGTGACATGGCCAGTCACGCCTTTCTGCTGGAGCCCTAATAATAAAATATGAACATGACCACATAGAGTATGTTTATGTAAAACATTTATTAAGTGTACAAAAGTATTTGAACAGTAATGAATAAAAGCTGACTTTGGACAAGCTCCAATTCCCACATGAACAGGAGCATACCTGTCCGCCAAAAGCATGGCACTCAAAGTTCCCACAAGAGCTGTCAGTCACATGGAACAAGCCAGACGTGCATCAAACCACAGTTCATTCAGGGTCTCACGGTTGCTTCTGACCACATGAGAATCAATGAGTTTTCTTACTCTTTGGGTAGTAAAAGTAGCATGGCGCCTGTTGTGTTCAGAGCTTCATATTCACCCTGACATGAGTACTAATAATGAATGACCCTCTACTGAGTCTGCTCACTCCACGCAGAAATCCAAGACACAGTAAAATATTTGAAGTAACCAACGTGATTATATAGATCATATCTATGTAGAAAAAACGACTAGCAAGTACCAGCACAGCCTACAAACACATAGGAAATGGAGTTCCTCAGCAGGTGTGAGGAACACTTTTGGAGTGTCAGAGTGAAATCGTCTCATTGCTCGATCACTCTGTGCTGCTGTGATGATTCACAGCACCAGGTCCGCCGAATCCTCCAGGAACATGTCTGCCACTCCACCACTTCAGGGGTCCCTGGGCTACAGTGATACAGGGACAGGAGACCCCGGGTCACTTTTTTCACAGCTGACAGGCGAGTGTGAAAGGACCAACTTTGATGGCTGAATGCAATCAGAGAACGAGCCTTGCATCAGCTCACTCCAGCAGGACTGTCGGCTGGCTGGGATTACACACTTCCATGACAAGATTCACAATTAGCAGATAAAGCTTGGGCTCAGTGTCATGTCACTCCTCTTCCTCATTTTCACATCTTTCCTGAGCCAGCGCTTTCAGCTAAGATTATTGATAAGAAAAACAAACAAGCAGGAGAGAGTGTTGACTGAGCTCACAGTCTCAACATGCTGCTCACAAAATGATCGATGAGCCAAAAAGCTGATGAGCCTCAACAATTTGTTAGCAATGCCACTTGAACAGAAGACATCAAATAGGTCCACAATTATAGAAATGACATTAGCAAAATCTAATCATTAACTCCTGAAAAATAAAACATAACATGATGGACAGAATCCAATTGGTGTGCGCAAGTAAGAGTGTGTATGTTTGTGTGCGTGTATGTGTGTGTGCATGTGTGCGTGTGCTTGCTTGCACTGGGAGCTCAAAGCCATCAAACGAGCAGTCGTCACATGATGGCACACTCTCTGGAAGACACTTTTCCCTGTAAGCAAAAACATTTTAATGTCAATAATGAAAATCATCCAACCTACGAACAACTATGGAATACTGGCTTATCTGTCAGAGTGATTATCAAAAGAGTAACAACCAAACAAAAACAACTGTGTTAAAAAAATGTGGAGAACTGCATAGTTACCGTTTGTGCCTCCTCTTCCTCTTCCTCGCCGTTTTCCACCTCAACCTGAGTCTTGGTTACACTCCTTGTTGCCACCTCCTGGACAAAAGTCAGTTAGCTTCCTTTGACACCCCCCCCCCCCCCCCAAAGACCAGGGTAGGAATCCAAGGATGCTTTGTTTACCTCGCCATCAGCATTGATCAAAGAGGTGAGGATGTCACTTCCTGTGCCCCAAGAAGCCTGGCTCTTCCACAGGAGGTCAGACGGGGGACTGTGAGCCACGCCAGCATTAGCAGACCACACCTGGAAGAGTGGATCAGAGCAGTTCACCAATCTGTCAGTGTCCTCAGTGATCAGTAAGGAGCCAGAGTTTTCTCCAACTCATCTCTCAACTCACACTCCTGCACATCCGTAGTGTTTGAGGGTTTCTCACACCGAGTGTACCGGGGTTTCCTGCCTACTAACAGAAGTGAAGCTAATGGGTTTCATAACTGAAGTCAAAATGCAGTTTTTCAGTGGGTCTATAGACTTGCGGAGTGGTTTACATCACAGTGACCAAGTTGCCCTGCAATTGAGAACAGACTGTTACCTGTACGAGTGCTGTTTGTAGGGGCAAAACAAATAAAACTAGAACCAGACGGATATGGGATTTAGGAGAGTGATATCGATATTGGGGGCTTTCAAAAATCCATATCCCATGTCTTGGCGTGCGCGCGCACACGCGAATTATATATTTGTGTGCGTATTTTGCATTGTATTTGTATGTTCGTTTGTGTATGTTTGTGTGTGTGTGATGAAGTTGAAACGTGTCACAGTTGCAAAGAAAGACATAGTAATCCATTTCTGATGTCATTTCACATCCATGTGGGACCAGTGGGTCAAATATACCCAAACTTTATCTATGATATAAACATAATGGGGGGGGGGGGGGGCACACAAATATGTTAGATGAACAATTTTCAAATTATAGGTTGAATACACTACAGCAAGTGGAAGAAACTTCATACTGGAAACAAATACTTGTGCAATTCCTAGGCTTTGAAAATTTGACACGGGTCAATTTGACGCTGAACATAACAGGAGGGTTAATTCCTACCTATCAGACAAACTCCACCTTGTTCACATCAATGATAGTCCTTTGTACACCAGTGTTAATTATGGATTTCCACTGGATTCTCTAATAGGAACCATATTCTATCCTGCACTTTTGGCATCTTTGTGGACCTTTGAGGACTCCTGATTTAAACAGAAGAAAAGTAAACCAGCATCGTTTACTTCAGCTTAACAGGTCTGATTTCTGTGTGTATGTCTTTTTGCTTGCACTCTTAAAAAGGGGGGTTCACAGCCCATCAGTAGAACTTACATTAAAGCCGGTGAGTTTTCACACTGAAAGTCAATTTCGCACTCAACCACCAAGCTGCCAGGGAGGACCTCACTGCTTAAATACTGTTTTACTGAATTGTTTGGTATAAGCTGTACAGCTATGATAGAAAAATGATATGTTCGTTACAAACTTAACACCATGAGGCCTTCTCACCGTGACAGTCTGTCCAGCCTTGAGGACAAACTTTGGGGAGAACTTGTAGATGATCTCTTCATCTCCGTCAACCTGCCTCTTTAATCTCCAGTTTCCCAATGGTACATCCTGCAAAATGTGTTCAAGTCATAAATGTGTTACAAATGTGGTTTTGTTGGGACGAGTCAAATCCAAACAGCCAGCCATCTCTGCCTCATAGTGGAAACTCACAAACCTGCTCAGTGTCATTGTTCAGTGTGACAGCGTTTCCATCCATGTCAGTGGGGGAGATGGTGACTGCTCCACTGGCAGTGGCCTCTTCAGACACCAACAGCTGGCTCTCCTCTCTTCCCAGATCTTCCATATCCTTCGCCTCTGCCTCCACTCTCTTCCTCTTGGAAGTGCGGGAGGATGAGGAACCAGTCACCCTGGAAACGGTGACTCGAGACGACGGGCTGGGTGACAACTTGAGTCTGGGGGGGGGGGGATTATTCTGAGTAACTTGTTTGAAGTCTTTTTGCCCACCTTCCATTTCCATTTTTCTAACAGAATCCCCTCTTCTTGATTCCACCTCATGTGCTGGCTATTCTATGTGGTGGTTGACTTCTAAAGCTTAAAACCAAGTAGCAGCAATTCCCTAACACAGAGGGAGGGCCAAACAGCTGGTTTAACGCTGCTCTAAAATCCCTGATTTATTGTCACATACAAACATCTCACACACGTCTCAGGTCACATTGCGAGGACGAGCCCTCCCCCTTTCAGGTGGTTCAAAATTATGGAAATCAACTGAAAGCTTTAGCGCTTCTGGGGTGAACAGAAAGAATGGTTGCCGCAGATGTTCACATCCATCAGCAGTACTGTTGAAAGGTCTCAAGAATATTCCTGTCTGAAGCAAACCACCACGTATTACACAATATCTCATGTTGTTCAGTGAAAAAGGTCCATCTTACCTGTGTTCTTCTCCTTCCAGTAGTTTCCGATAAGCATTGATCTCCATATCAAGAGCAAGCTTCACATCCAGTAACTCCTGGTATTCATTGAGTTGAGCAGTCATTCGGTCTCTCAGTTCTGCCATCTCCTGCTCTTTGAATTCAATGGTGCGGCGGTGCTTGTCTCGCTCTGCTGACAGGATTTCCTCAAGCTCCCTGATACGGTCCTCTGATGCAGCCAACTACAAGCACAAGTGCATTGACACACCAACCATCAGAAGCAGCCCTGAGCCAAATCAAAGTGACACAACTCACAAAACTCAACTGCACGAGAGCTTGAAAGTGTGTGTCATAATAGGAGGAAACCTGGTGTACCTGTTTCTGCAGGGCACTGAGCTGATATCCAAGACTCTCTATCCGCATGCGGGACTCCTGCAACTCCTCTCTCGCTGAGCTCATTGCTTTGTCATTCATCTCTGAGGACACCTTGGCGTTATCCAACTGAAGATAGGTGAGATGAAGACAATGTGAGACACCCAGTATTTGAGGATGAAAGAAGACGAAATGTGTTGCCTCCCACCTTGGCCTGAAATGTTTGCTCCAGTTCGTCTTTATAAAGAGAAACTTGCTCGTCATGTTGCTTCCTCAAGTCCTGGTGGCAGATTGGTCAATCAAAAAAATAACAGTTGAAGTCTAAGGAGCTTCAAAGTCAAACCTTGTCAAACCCTCACTCAGCACCAGCAAACACAACATTGGGAAAGAGGGTGCACAAACTCCATACCTGCAAAGCTTGTGCCAGCTTGAACTCGTAGTCCTGCCTGACTCCAGAGTCGACCTCAACTATTCGTTGCTCCTGGCGGCGCCGAGACCCTCGCACCTCCTGAGCAACACAAGAGAAGCAAAATTCAAGTCTTGAAAATGTGCTGGTCAGAATAATAAAGCAGGCGTGGAGTAGTCCTCCAATCTTATGTTGCCTTGAATGTGTCGCACGCACTTCTTACCTCTTCAAACATGCTCTTTCTGAACTCCAGCTCTTCGGTCAGTGACTGACAGCGGTTTTCCAAGTCCACACGCATCAGTGTCTCTGCTTCCAGCTGGCGCTTAGCAACAGCATGACTGTCCTCTGCCTATAAACAATTCAAAGGTTTAAAAAACAAAGGATAAACGGAACTGAGCCCACCTGTGCTCTCAAAATATTTGGGAGCCAGAGCTGTGTGAAGAGAGCTCCTGCTCCCAAGTCAAACTGTGCTGATATTCCTTGTTTCAGAGAGAGGTTAATAGCAGTTACAGGACAGAAGCCCACAACAATGTCAGCAGCAGTGTCAGCAAAGACTTGGAGTTGTTCAGATGAAGGTTGGGGATCATCTATCATTCTGCTGCTGCATCCAAGTGTAAACAGGAGTATGTTTGCTACCCTGTGCAGAACTAAAACAGCAGCCACGACGAGGCTGCACCAAGTGTATGCTATATATCAGAGAGAGAGAGAGAGAGAGCGAGAGAGAGAGCGAGCGAGACAGAGACACACAGACTCTTGTACTCTCACCTTCGCCAACAAACTCTTGACATCCGCCAGCTCAGCACCCAGACTGGCATTCTGGCTTAAAGCTGTGGACAGCTCTGCTTCACTCTTGTTCAGCTGGCCTTCCAAAGCACTGGCCCTGGACACCGCTGCTGCAAGATCACCATCCTTCTTCTTGGCACTACACCAGAGAGAGAGAGAACATAAGTACTGTCAATGGAAACATCCCTGTGAGTCCTTTTGTTATCTAATGCTCAACAATGAAACCTGGAAATCAGGTGCACTGCATCTCCTTACCTGCGAGTAGCTTCTTCCAGCTCAGATTCCGCCTTGCCGAGGTCGATCTGCAGCCTGGCTCTCTCTCTGGCAGTTTCATCCAAAACCCGACGTGCATCAGCCAACTCTGCCTCATAGAGTGCCTTTAGACCTGTAACCTACAAGAGACAAATACCAAACCCTGTAACAGACAGCTTTGCGGAGGATGTGCTAGTTGTCCTTGAACCACAGGCTCTTCATAACAGTTTGTAATTAAAATATGCTTTTGGCGGCAACATCGGCTTTACTGTAGTAGCCCAAAGTACATACACAACTCCACTGCCAACATATGGTGCAAAAACTTTAAACTGTCAGTTTTTGATGAAGAAGTAAGAAAGAAGAGCAGCTTTAAAGGTGATTCTCAGTCAGCAGAAGAGAAGTGATGTGGATTCAAACTGCATTTATTTACATCACTGTCAGTACCGACTGTTTGCAGCTACAGAGGTGCTGATGTGTTCTGCGTTTTTGTGGCCACAACACGTTCACTCTGCCCTCACATCTTTAAGACTCATCCACAGCAAAGAACAGATGTGAAAGGCTTCAGAATCAAAGCACTGAGGAGATTCCAGGTGTTTCTACATGTTTTAGATGTTTGTTTAGCTTCAGTCTACCAGTGCACCAGTAACAAACTCGGAGGTCTGGGTGAACATGACCCTCCTTTCTCATATCAAAACAAAGAAACAACCCATTAACAGCGGAGTAACTCAGACAGGACGGTGGCTGGTCAACTGAACCGTTACTCAGACACCTGTACAACAGCACACATGCAAAAGCCATGACTTTTCTGCTGCTGGCACCATATGAAAGATTCAAAAAAATCATCTGAAAGCTAAGGAGTGCTTTGAGCTGTGCAAGTTTAACTTGCTTTGGATATATGAGGAAAAATTCAGTCATTCATGTTTTCAATTATTTTAAACAGAGTAAAATTTCAGCTTAACCAGAATCCCAAAGATAAACATTTTGTTGGGAAAACTTATTACAAGCACTTTTTAGCAATATAAAAGGTTAAAGTTTTTAATCACACATCTTTGTTGGTTCATCTCCAGCAACATTTCACTGAACAATGTTTAAGTCGTTTGTTTACAAAAGTTATTGACAACAAGCAGAAAGTCACTACAACTACTGCAGCAGCACTGGAAACTTGACACTGAGCCCATAAAAGTTATTAGTTTCTTCCTTAGGATTTTATTTAAGACGTGCGTCTGAATAAATTGTGTGAAAAGCAAAACACGACTCAGTTGAGCTCAAAGTCGAAACTCTTTCAGCTAACGTCTGTCTACTTCCTTTCTGGGTGTCAGGAAGAAACGGTACTTTTCCTCAGTGAGAACCTTTTTAATACCGAGCCTGGATGAACGCCTGGTCTCATCGTGACTACATTAATGTGGAGTAACGCGAGAAAGCAGTCTGGCCACGAGTGCCGAACCTACTTTGACAAGGCACTACGTTAAAATTGTCGCATTATTTACGGGCGAAAGATAGAAAACAGCGTCATGTGCGCAGATTGGCGCGAAGCCCCACCCGCCCGATCCTCCGGTCCCGTTCCGTTTGAATCCAGGGAGCTTACTGACTGTGGGGGGGGGCAAAAGCCTCCAATACCCTTTTAATTAATGAAACTGAACCAGAAAAACATTACTCGGATAATTGCTTGTTTCCGTCCACGAGTCTGGGTGTATAAACCCCCTGTAATTCGGTGAGGTGGGGCGTCGTGTTGTCCTCAGGTCGGACGTATCCTGCACTTTGAACGCGGGACGTCGGTGAATGGGCTCAAAGTTTGCACTCACCTCCCGCGTGGTCACCTCTTCTTTCTCGGACACTTTGACCATCAGCCGGTCGTTCTCCAGCTCCAGGGAGCGGACACGCTCGATGTACACAGCCAGCCGGTCGTTCAGGTGCTGCAAATCCTGCTTCTCCTGGAGGCGAGATATCCGAGTGGGGGACAGCGGCGTGGAGGCCGCCGGGCGGCCGGCTTCGCGGCTTGGGGTCGCAGTCGCCATCGCGGTGGCTTCAGCAATCCTTCGTATGCTGCACTGACCAGCGAGCAGTGAGACGCGCCTTGTTTGGTGCTGACCTCTGGTGAACTGCAAGCCACACCGTGTCTTCACTTGAAGAGCGCTGAAAGTCCAGTCTCACAGTGTCTCTGCTCTGTCCTGCACACCGCGCTCAGCGAGTCCAAGATGGCGACACCGCTACACGCACCGCGCCAAAATGTTTCCTGTGTCGCAGTGGTTGATGGGAGAAAGGTAGGGGACGGCCCGGTTTGGTTCACGTTACCGCACCCCCTTCCCCCTATCCGTCTTTTGTCCCTCAGTGGGGCTCAGGTTTGGACCCCTGCTCATTTGGGGCAGAAGAAGGCTGCGCCTAATTGCTGTGCGCGCAGGCGCGTCCTGGCGCCTTGCAACGTGACCCCTGGCAGTTCATTCTGACACGACTGAATTCAGCTTGTTTGCTATTCATTTCTTTTCAATTTTTATGGTTTCTTGTCATATTCATTATTGTTTTCAATGTACAGGGCTCTTTCATCTTTGACCTTCTGTGATTTTTAAATTTGGTTAGAAACTGTTGTATCTTTTTAAATGATTCCATTTTTTAAGTAGAGCCTGTGTCTTCTTCCGCACATGTTCTACTTTCTGTTTTTTCTACTATTAGAACTTTTCTACTTATTCTTAAACAGGTTCCATTGAAATTAGTCTTTAACTCACCATTCAACTCATTTCACTAAATTCAAAATTAAGAATGCTAAAGTTATTTCTTGTCAGTAGAAATAATTTTTAAGTTGTTCAACTCGGTTCAAATTTTGCAACATTTTCTTCTAAATGTAGCTTTTCAACTTCAACTTTAAACATTTCAGTGCCAGTTTTAGCGCTAGCATTCACATATGCACTTTCATCTGGAAAATTAATTTTGATCATTGCAGAAAAATTATTTGAGCTGATGCAATTATTAGATCATTTTGGAAAGTTTGGTTTCCCACATACTTAAATTACACATCCCACATATAAAAAATACACACAAAGAGTGAAATGATATTCCTTTGTTGAATAAGGATAAATGAATGCAGGTAAACCATCAGCTCTTTTCAGTGGGATGGAAGTCAGACCCCTGGTACCCATTGTACAAAAGTAGGATTTAGACATCCAGAATAACATCCAGACTGAGTGGAGTTCAACCAGTCCAAAACAAGAGCATCCAGGCTTAGCTCGTTGCATAAAGAGCAAGCCAAGATGTGCAGACATGGATTCATCAAGCAGGTGAAGCACAGACAGTGTAGTAAAGTATTGCAAACCACCTCAATGTGAAAATGCAGCACAAATGCACATTACTGTAAATTGGTTGCACCGGGACCAAACCATTTGAAAGTCTCACGCTGTCTCTTGTTTCAGGCTTTTCGATTTGGTTGTGGACATGAAATGCGTTGTGATCTTCATCTAAGTCTCGCAATAGACAAACAAGTCCTACTTTAACCAATGTTGTACAAAATGATATGTTTCCATTTTTTTGATTGAGTTCAACGTATAAATATTCATAGAGCAGGGTGGAAAAAGTATGTGACCCTTTCAGCTAATGACTTCTCCAAGAGCTGAACCATGCCTCACATAAATAGACTTACAAAAGTCTCAGCAAAAGTCTTGATGTTCATGAGTCTATGGCCAGACAGAGGGTCTACAAGTGGAAGTCCTCAATGGCGGTGGCAGGACAGAGCATTTCAGTGCAGTAGAACTGTTTATTTTCATAGCCCTCTGAGTATGACTTAGCATGCGCCATGGTAGATGTTTGGCATTATTAACCCACTTCTAAAATTCACTTACAAAACCCAGTAGGTTTGTATAGTTCAAACCCTCAGTGAGAAATTGCTCTTTCTTTGAATCCAGAGGCTCACAGGTTATATGTACAAAAAGCAGTTGTGTGGGACTGAACCCTTTGTGCAGCATCACTTCAGTGGTCTGACGACACTACTTGAGGGCACCCTGCAACTCTGAGAGACATGTGCTTGAAACAGTGTGTTTGATGCTGAGGGTTTCCAGGAGCTGTTGGAAGGTTTTAACTTTAAAGTCAGAGCCTTGAGTGTTAAAGCTGTGGTAGACCTGAGGTCAAAGAGGACATGATGAGTGTTTAGATCGTTGAGCGGGACGTGATGCTGCACAGCGGTACTACCCCTGGGAAACAAGTGACAACACATACGATGGTGAGGAGGTGCTGCCAGCCCCCCTGTGTTTGGGGTAACAGGCTCACACTACTTATGAGTGCTTTATGAAATTGTCAGGAAAATCAAACCATCTCTAGAAATGCACTGACAACACAGTGGAAAGACAACTCAGAACAGGAGACTTTTGCAAAAGTTCTTTTACTTGCAGGGAGTGATCAGTACACCAGCCGGCATGGTGACTTCCTCTCAACTGAGGATCTGTAAGCATCCTCAGGTTTACATGCAGTTCAACAGATCTGTTTTGTCAGAACAGACAATTATTGATCTTCTCTAAAATGTTTTTACAAAGGTGTTTTGACCTTCCCCGCTCCTTTCTTCACTTTTTAGCTTGATAACGTCCATAGTTCTTCTTTCATCCCCTCATATTCCTTCCCTCAATTGAAAACCCATCATTTTTATTTTTCACCTGGTCACACAACAACCAAATGTACACCAGATTGTACAACTTACAGCTGCAATAAGTTTCATTACAAACAACATCAGACAATAAAAAAACATACATTTTTCTCACAGAAGCGGCTCCCCAAAACTCTGGTTTGACTTAACCATGAGCGGACATGTGTTACAGCTGTGGCAGAATGCGGACATGTTGAATTTCAAACAGCAGAATTGCCTTTAAATAAGCTGGCGCGTAAATGGCCAGACCACAGCCCTCTTGTGGGGGCGTGACAGGATATGCGGCTGGTAGGCTGAAGGAGCTAACATCTGGAGAAAAGTATCCCTCTCTGAATTGTGGACATATGGGTGACACCATCTATGTACTCAGGCCCCAACCCCCCGGCCTTCACTCTTCTTTGACAGGGAAATGTGCACGCATTCCTGTCCCTCCCGGTAATTAACCCCACACCCTTCGGGTGCTGTGTTGGCTGAGAGGCGAGCTGTTCTTGATGCTTTCATCTTGTGCAGTCTGCTATAGCATGGCCTTTATACCATGGTATAGCATAAAGGCCATGCTTTATGGAATATATATATATATATATATATATATATATATATAAACGATCTGATCCACGTTCTTGAACGTAACACACTTGTTGGAGAGTTACTAGCAGCTAGCTAGCAGCTAGCCACTATGATGCTGCTGCAGACTGAATTAAACACAATGGGTATTATTTGGTGTTTTATGGTCTTATTAGCCTACCAAATGGTCTCTATTGTTTCTAAAAACCAAAACTATGGCATCCGGACAAGTTAAAGACGTATGGGAAATATGTAGCTATGTTTTCCCCCGATTCCGATCTATTCAAAAGTACGTGATGGGTCCCAATCAATCGGGAGCTCTCCGCTCACAAGACGGCCTGGCTGCTACAAGAAAGCCTCTCCTCTGTAAGGTCAGTATTGGACAGCTTCTGGGTCCGGATCCGGACTGTGGTCCGCTAGTTCATGACCTCTTCTTTATGGGAGTCAGTGGGAGTCGGCACTGCAGATTTACAGATTTAGCGAACTGCACAGTCCTTGAAGTAAGCCTCAGGCATCAAGTCTTTAATTGAATTTAAGTTTGACTTGGTTATGAACACCAAGACCCAAGATTGCCTTTTCGAAGATACAACTTTAAAAAAGTGAACACTGAAAGAACATCATACAGTTAAATAAGTTTAAAAAAAAATGTTTGACTTTAGGTAAAACAATATACCCCAGTGAACAACATCAGGCAGGCAAAGTTTAGTGTGTGTGTTTTATTCAGCAACACCCCCAAAAAAGAAACTATGTCCAAATACAAAACTTCAAATGAAACTAAGAATTCCTAGCGAGCAGGCGGAAAATCCAAGAAGGGATGCGCATGCAAAATGGGAAGAAGTCAAGAAGCCTGAATTGATAGACGTAAACCCGCTGCCTTCTTTGCCAACTCCGTCCAGTTTGTCTAGCCTATGGTAGTACCTCTTCCACACCACCAGGAGCAGTATCACACGGACAGCTTCCGGTTAAAGTTGCTCTTTACCCCGCTTCGTTTACCATCCAGTCCTTCCGGCTTGACCGCCATCCATTGTCAGCAGGTAAGAAACGGGCTGTTGGCAGTATCAAATATAATCCGCCTGTAATCGTTGCCATCTGCCGCTTTCTACCGTCTGAAACCTTCGTGTCGGGGCCTGCGGACACCACTTTGTCCACTCGGACATTATTATTTGACGTCTCATAGTTAAAGTGGTGGAAACGATGAGTGAGCCCGTCCCGCTAACACTTCAAGCACTGCTCGTCCCTGGCCCGGTCTGTGAACTCCTTGCAATAATCTCACACCCGTAAATCGGTCCTGCGTATTTTGTCACAAAGGTGCTTGTTGCACATGGTGGCTTCGGAGCAGTCCGCCTGCTTAACGTGATTACCAAACTAATCCAGTGGGCCATTGTTTTTACTCCGAGACATCGACGTAGAAATGCTCTAATTCCTATTCATAAAGATGTTACGGGACGAGGTGGTCGGATTTTAAGTCGTGGGGATGTTTCAAGTAGTTGCAGCGACCCGCTGCTGGTGACGTGGTGGTCTCGTGAACTAGTGTTGCAATACAGATTAGCAAAATTGAGGACATTTCATGAAACGTGGTTGCTGCCTGTCGACCAATGAGGTGCGTGTATGTAGGCGGGGCGGGGTGCTCCTCATTGTAGTGGCATAATCTGAAATACATGTGCCAGAATAATGTAGAGGGACATGCTGCTGTTCTAGGTGTTATGTGTAGTGTGTATGGGTGCTGCACTGCTTCCAATGTACTTGATCAGTGTTGGATGCTGTTCTTCCTCTTTAACGTGGCTATTGCATCTATTCAGTCGCCACATTGAACATTGTTTCTTGTGGGCTTAGAGTTCAAACTAAGAGTAAATGTATCGTTGTGCCTTCAACGACAGTGTTTATTGGTGGCAACAGTTTGAGTGCTGTCCATCATTGTAGCCTCTTTGCTGACTCTCCTCCTTTTCAGTGGCTCCAATCTTCACAGGCCAACAGCATTACCCAGTTTCCAGTGGCCCTCAGTTGAACAACTGCAAGATGATGATTAGAGATAGCACCACAAAAAACATCACATGCCAATGAAAGAGTGAGGCTAATGCGGTGCTGTGAGGAGATGTGGATGTGGTTTTAAACTTGGTCGTTTTGTCTTTTCCCATTGCTTGTTGGCAGTGTTTGTTTTGACTGATGTTAATGTGACTGGATGGTACATACTGGCAGATGGTCCAGCAGCACACTCTGGACTTGTACTGTCATTCCACATTTTGATTGTCGTATTTCCTTTGCAGACATGGCTATTCGCTACCCCATGGCCGTTGGCCTCAACAAAGGTCATCCAGTCACCAAAAATGTAACTGCTCCCAAGCACAGCCGCCGACGTGGGGTAAGTTCCTCTTGCTTTCGATGCACACTCACAACCTGAACTAAATCTGGAAATAGTCAGACATAAGGATGACTGCATCAGTCAGCTGGAGTAACTAAGCAATGGTGCCATCAAGTGTACTGGCAGGCTGAAATGGGATGCTTAAATTCATACAGACTTGGTTTGGTCAGGGTCTTCATACATGCAGGTGGACGTGTTGTGTGTTGACAGCTTGTCTTCTCTGTGCAGCGTCTGACCAAACACAGCAAGTTTGTTCGTGACATGATCCGTGAGGTGTGTGGCTTTGCTCCCTACGAAAGGAGAGCCATGGAGCTGCTGAAGGTTTCCAAGGACAAGAGAGCTCTCAAGTTCATCAAGAAGAGGGTGAGGATGTTTGTCAAAGCACTCAGCTACATTTCCTGTTCCTGCCAGATGCAAGCTGTAGCTCTTTGAAATGTATTACAATGTATACACGGTCAATCAGCCCTTGCCTGAACAGATTAAGATGAGCCGTGGCTTTGTATGCAGTCTAATGTTGCTTTCTGTTTTGGTCTCCAGATTGGCACTCATATCCGCGCCAAGAGAAAGAGAGAAGAGCTGAGCAACGTACTGGCTGCCATGAGAAAGGCTGCCGCTAAGAAGGACTAAACTTTCGGCTCATTAAAATTTACTACTAAACCTCAACTTGTCTTTTTATTTTTTTTCTATACTTAATGTAGTTGTTGGTGGAACTTGATGTGCTGTGTGTTTGGGATGTTTGCCTGAAGGTAAATAGATAAAACAGAGATTATGGTGAATCTCTGAATGCATCATGTGTCCCCTTCCTCTTCCTGAGGGTGTCAAACTGGCAAATGTTCAAAGTCAAACAGAACTTCTTTCAGCCTCAGTGCTTGAGAAGCTTGTGTGTAGCAGTAACTATTTGAATGTTTGAGCTGATTGAACAGTAATTAGCCTTGTATGCAAACTGCTGGCAGATTTACTTTGAGCGTGGGACTGCATGAAGATGTCTGAAATAAAATGGGAAGGTTGTTGCTTTTCCAGATGAATGGAGGCTGAGCACACTGACTAAACTGCCAAGTGTCTTAAATATTTAGGTAACTTCTGACATACTAACCACTGTCACATCTGTTCTCAGAGTAGATGCATCCCTCTTCAAATGTACTCTTTTGGAAGTATCGGTGCTGAAATTGCACTTAACAGACACGTTTGTTTCTCCCGTAACTCCCTGCATATAGACCAGTGTCCTTTTTGGGGAGTGTAGTTCCATGTGAATGACAGTACTCCCTTTATCAAGTGCAGTGTGCAAAAGGCCAAAATTAGAAGAACACTTTCTGTCTTATTCTTTGGCTGAGGTAAAGTATCACACCTGGACTCACCAGCTAGTGGCTGGTTCATCCAAGTATGTTAAAGAGCATTTCAAGCACATTGTGATGTCCTGTTCAGTCTTAATGTGGCAGTTGTCGAGGTATTACTGCAGTGTGTCTTGTTTTCATTGCAGCACATTCACACTGGCCTTGGTGGTCTTACAGGATTCCTTGAAGTGTTGGGGACTTTTCCTGCCATTACATGCTGTGTGATGCTTATAGTATTGGTGTAACCTTGTCTGCACATTCTCCAAGTAACCCCTCAGTTGAAACAGTGCCACCAAAACTAACCTTTATTGAGTTAGTCAATACAGGCCAAAACTAGCCTGTATTGAGTATCACAAAGCACTGTGTATCATACAATTATTTAATATGGGAAAGCACTTTTGTATATTCATGTCTCCAGTTAATTGACTATTTTGTCTTTATTGAAAGTGGCGACTTAGCAACTTTATTGTCTTAATACCTCAGGAGGCAAAGGTCGTAATTATAATTATGCTATAACATCTCTGATTTAGTCTGGAAAACCTACTAATTTGTGGTCTTCATACAGGAAACTGCACTAATCTCACTGTGTCACCTGCGTTAGCACAAAAACTTGCTGAACCACTGCACACAGCGCACTAGCTGCACTGTGTCTTAGTTCCACGGGACATTCTGCAGATGGTAAACCTCAGAAATCCCCCGGGACTTCCTTAGGGGTCGGACAGTGAAGTGCAAAGCGCATCCTGCAGTTTGAACGGTGTCTGAAGAGGGCAGAGCAGAGCAAGCCCTGAACCCAAACCTCCGTCTGGCTGAACAAGACAACTTTTTACTAAGTTCGGTGCCAACATTTGAGTCGACTTGACGCTGAATGACGGTGTCCGCTCTGTTACCGGCGGGTTACCCTGGCTACGTTTCATCCCCACTTCATGGAGGGCTGAGTGAGCAGCACGGACCCTGCTGCGCGTGCGCACACTTCGTGTGGCGTTGCTACTGGTGACGCGTCTCTATCCATTTCAGCCCTGCCTGTGCCTCTCAAAGCGTCCGTGATTGGCTGCGCGCAGTTCGGCGTGATTTTCATTGGTCGGGTTCGTTGTCCGTTCGTTAGCTTGGTATATTTAGCTGATTGCATTAAGGGATCAGATTTAACCTGCAGTCCAGCAGTTAAATCCACATAATAGTGCACCGGGCTGCTGGCGGACATTAGCAGGCGAACGTGCTCAACAGATTTTTGCAGCACATTGTAAAATATTCGCCGCTTTCTGAGATGTCTTCAGACGAAGACAGGGCCAAGGAAATCTTGAAGGGCTTCAAACTGTATCCTTTGTACTGCTTGTCGATGCTGTGCCCGGCTGGAGACATGGTGAAAGGTCAACTCTTGTTTATTACCTGCTTCTTATGTACGTTATGGCCATTACGGCTGTAACAGCTTATGGCTGGTAGTGAGTTGAGGTTAGCTGCGGTGGCTAACACGCGCTCAAAAATCAAGGTGGGCTCAATGCTGTTTATGACGACTTACTGAGTAAAAAGGTCGCGTGTTTGTGGAACAGGTTATGTTCCTCCCGCGAACACTAGTGGCCGCACTGAGGGTGGAGAAGGTGGTGCTAGTGGCGGAGTATCAGGGCCTCAGTGTGTGGGTGCTGAGCGTTTTAACGTCTGATCCCAACAGACCTGCAGGTGGTGTCGGTCCAACCCGGGTTTGTGACGTTACCACGAACGGACTCGTGTATATATTGTGAGTTGTGTAAAGTGAGCCCGCACTATGCTCTTCCTGAGAGCCAGCATTATCTTAATGCTTGCTACAGTCGTCGGTGTATGTTAAAGTCATGTGTCGGCCAAGAGCAATGAGGATAGAAGTGGATTCAAACCGAGCTGTTTACAGGCAGAGTTGCATTTAAAATGAGCACAGGCTTGGTGGTACTTTGAATCTCACATTTCGTTAGGTTCAGGCCCGGTTCTACGAGGGTGCATAAGCATGCATTGCACCCTCAGTTTATGTGTCTGCATGCTCAGTTAGAAAGAGGGACAAGTGCGCGCGCCCGTCAGTGTCAGGCATGTGCACCCCTCGTCATCATTTTCTGGCCCTGGTTAGATTGCCGAGTTATTTGCTGGACCTGTAAATAACCTCACTTTTATTGATACTGAATTGTTTCAAGCATGTGCTTCCTATGTGTTTGGATTTCCTGCCACTGGCACAGGACGCTCATTGATGACTTTTCTTTTGAGGTGTGTGTGTGTGTGTGTGTGTGTGTGTGTGTGTGTGTGTGTGTGTGTGTGTGTGTGTGTGTGTGTTGCTACTTCCAATTCAGTGCTCTCGAATCTACTGTTTTTTAAAACATTCCCACAAGCTGATATTTTTTTAGACCTGCTTAGCCACAGTTCCAAGCATGCCTAATGGACCCATGACCTGCCCATGTGGACTGTGCCTTTCCCTCCTGTGTACTTTGGATGGGTATGTTGCCAAGAAGCTGGATGACTGTTGAGGTCAAACTGTTGTTTTAATTTTGCACATCATGGTTCTATTTTAATTTTTAGCTAATCAAGCTGTTTGTAGGTCAGAGTAAGCCTATGTCCAGTAGCTTTTAGTGGGCAACAGAGATGATCTCTCTCATCCTTCTTCCTCAACAAGTTGACGGTATATTTTAGGACAGCTTACACACGAAGCGTGTTTAGGTATGTGTTGGTAGGAAGCAGACCTGCTGTGGTCATATCAATGTGCTGACATAATCCACACATACATTTTAAACAAATAGTTTGTCAGTTTATCATTGCTCAGAGTGAATTTCTCCTAAGGTTGTGTTTCTTGGTCAAACGTTCGAGCCCCGTGCTTGGTCCTCTTGGACAGTGGTGACTGGAACTTTTGTGCAGCGAGAATATACAGCCTTTATATGTTCTCAGTCAATCCAGCTTGTGTGGATTTCACATTCAACCACACCTACAGACAATCCTCTCAAGGAGTGATCTAGTGTCAGTGCAAAGGTTTCCAATGCTGTTTGGTTATGATGCAGCCCTGCCTGAGGAGCCCAGATCACCAGCAAAATGTTCACTACTATTGCAAAAATATGTCTGCTCCAAATATCTTGATTGGATTTCTTGACTACTTATAATCAGTGTCGGTACTGACCCAGAAAAAAATCATTTTGGTTTATCTTTAGTTTTTAACTCTGCCATTAAGCTGATGGCACTGGTTGGTTGATTAGCACATTTACGGAAAAAGTAACTGGGGAATCGGTCCGAATCTTTTTGTGTCTTAACCTCACTTAGAGTCATTGAATGTTTGGTGGTGATCTGCTTTGTGGCCCCCTGTTGATTTCTCATTTTTGGAAACATTATAGTAAACCCAAACACCTTTTAGACACTCTCATAACACACATTTGTAGTAGCTCTCAGTATAAAGGCACAGAGCAGTTTGCCTTGTCTCCTGAAGTTGGAGAAAGTGTGTTACTGTGGTTCTTCCTGTTGACCTCAGTGCAGGCAAAGCCTCGCAGCCCAAGCTGTCCAAACTCAATTCCTGAAGATTGTAGGTTTTTTTTAATGTTTGTTGCCAGGTATATATTTTTTTTGCTAATTTTTGGCAGAGGGAGCTGTTCCATGTGATATGGTTCAATGAGTGAATTCAATGGCTTCCAGTACTGTCGTTACTCAAACAAATCATACAGCTAGAATGTGAGTGTGACTGCAAGCATGTTGGCTAATGACAAAGGTTTTGTTTGTAGTTTTGAAGAAAATGTATTCCTAAGGATTCAAATTGTTGCACAACTTTGGAAATACATCAGTATTCTGATTCTGGCTGCTTTTAAAGCTTCAAACGATGCAGCAAGCAAACATGCATTTTGTGCTCCAACGCCACATAGAGGTTGTTGGTACTGACAGATGTAAAGCTGCTGGTCACTCCATTACATTCTCTTGGTGTTTCTGATATACAATTAAGATTAAGAGTTTCAGGATCTAATGACTGACCAGGCTGGGCTGCTCAAGAAACGGACTTCGGTGTCACATTAGAAACGTTTGGTCATGCACTGCTTTTACACGCCACATGAATGACTGCTTTTCTTTTCTTTTGAATCACTGGAGGAGCAGATCACCACTCGATTTTTGTGGGTAGGCTAAGTTGGGTTAAACTACACAGCTGGTGAAAATGTCAGAGCTATCCATCCATCATATTCTCCGGAATTGTCTTCCCAACTTCACTAAGCTGAAAGAAAAATGAAATTATTGTGTGTGGCCAACACTGGAACAACCTCTTTAAATCAATCCCATCTGCAGTTTATTCCCATGTCAAAACATTAGTGAAATCAAAGAAAGGCTGTCTCAACTAGATCCAAACTTGTCTATGTGTTTGTCTCCAGCAGGTGAGACCACTGGAACTAAATGAGTTCTCAGACGGTTGTAGGACATGTCTACAGGTGAAGGCTTGTCCAGGTTTTGGACTTTTTCAAACCGGAGGAGGAAGGAAGTTCTGAGAGAGCACATATAAATACTGCACAGAAAGACCACCATGCAGATTTGATCCCAGGACCTTCTCATTGTGAGGCAAGAGGGCCAGCCACCATGCTATTGGTTCTGGGTCTGTCAGTCGGCAACATAGACAGAGGAGCTGGATGAGAAGTCTCTTCTAGGTTTGGAGGTGAATTACATCCCAAGTAAGAAAAAGCAACGTTACGCACAAGAAAGCAGATGGAATAAATATGGTCCAGAGAGTGGGAATTATGTCTTCCTTAAACAATAAAGATTTTACCTCATAATTTTGTAACTTAAAAAGCTGTGTTTATCTGATATTTACATTTGCTTTGTTTCTTATATAATATACATAATATAAATGTGTTTCTCTGTGACACACTGTACTGCCTGGCGTCTGAATTGTAATCAACAAATGAATTTGCAGTAAAAAGCATCATGTCAATCATAAGGGATTTAAAGGTTAAAAAACAGAAACTTTGACTTTCTGGTTATAATAACAAGAAATAAAATAATTAGAAAGCCTTTTGGAAATGTAAAGAAAAGTGGCCTTTTTTGACATGTGGAAAATTAGGGGTTTTTTTCGGCCACTGCACAGAAAATAAAAGTGCACGATAGCAGGTGCATCTGTCCACATCCACATGTGTCAGACTCAGTCTGGCCCTGAGAATATATACGGGAGTCACTTTCGAGGTTGTTTTCAAAGAAGTGGTAAAACAACCAAACATTCCAATTTCATTATATCAACTAATGTCAAGCTCAAATTTTTAAGTAGTAAAGTCACAAAAAAAACTTACAAAAAATATCCAAACAATTATGACTCAATATTCTGTTGGCTGAAAACAGCCTGAGTAGACAGCTCCAGATGATATTATGATTGAACAGATTCAGAGACCGAGAGTTGATTATCATCCCAAACCTTTTGAATTGTGGGAACATCTGCAATTTCCCAGACTGAAATAGCACCACTGTATAACCATGCTGCTAAAGGTTTTACAGTTGTATGCGGGCAATTTGTTTTTCGTTGGGTTGTGGGAGCACAAACCTTTGAAGGTTGCTCAGTCCTGTGTCAGGGTTAGACTTTGATAAAGCAAGTCACCAGCTATCCCTTGGCAGCCCACACGTGTGCCTGAACAGGAGCAGTTGTGTTGCTGACCTCCTGCCTGTTGTCACCAGGTTTACCAGCAGCTGCAGTGGAAGTGATTGGCTGCCATGGTGTGTGTTTGCACTCAGAGTACCGGGACAGAAGTTGTGTCTTATTTGGGCTCTAATTTCTTTTTCATTTAAAAGTTATATTTAATTTTTTGTTTGAGTTTTGAAATAAAAACTTGTTGAAAATAGTAATTACAAAATAATAGTTACTGCCCATTTGTAGTCAAACCCAACAAACTTGTTGTCAGAGCACTCATTCAGCCACAATCAGCCAGGTACTTAAAGTGTGGCCCAGCTGCTGCATGTAGTGAGTGCTTAGCTGAGCTTCCCCCCTGATAAAGGGAGTTCTCCATGTGTGTGAATGGAGCTCAGTGAGAGGCGTGTCATGGAGGTTGAAGTGAGGAAGTTGTTTATGCTGTGAGCCATTACTGCATCTTTAAAGAAGAAATGCAGACTAAACAGTGACAGCAGCAGGTCTCTGGGGACTCATTAAACTCTGCGTATGTTCCGACAGATTGGTGCAGGCCCCCAGGTGGGTTCTCCAGACAGCAGGCTGCAGGCTCTGGAGACACTGCTGCAGCACCAGTGACGCTCAAGCTAAGATTTCTCTCATGTTCAGTTGTGACAGGGCAATGGCGGAGTGCTAAAAAGCATCAGCACACATTGCGACTTCCTTCATTTCAGTGTTCTGATTCACAGTTGTTAAATTAGTCGGCCTGTTGAAGGAGCATCGCAGTGAGGCCATGATCATTCAGAAAGTTGTTGAGGGAGGGTAATGAGTTTGGCGTAGAGGATTAGATTGTGTTGTACTTGATAGGATTAGAGGAAGCATTCAACTCAGCACATTTTAGAGGAAAGCTCCAAGAGGTGGGGGAGGGGAGGAGGCTGTGAGGGTCCCAAACAGCATCAGTGAAAAGATCAGGCAAATCTGAGGTGGTCCCAGTCTGAGATGTGACATGGAAGAACCCAGCTTATGTGACAAAAATGCAGATGGATGGATGGATGGATGGATGTCTGCACAGCATCAGCTGAGAGGGGCCCTCCAGGAACACCGTCCTGTTAGCTTTGATTGTGTTATCACCTGATCCCATCTGAAGGACATCCCGCAGAGACACAAAACTTTCTGATGGAATTGAATCTCTCGTTGTAAGAAGCTACAATTCAGAACTTCCAGACCAGCTTCGCTGAGATGCTGAGTATGATAATAATGACAAACAATGTGACCTTGTTAGTACCAGTCAGTCAGTGTCACAGTCCTGAGTGTAGTAGTTATAACTTATGACAGTGTATGACACTGTAATGCTGACAGAGGGAGGTTTTTAATGTGCGGTGAGCCCCGATGTCACTGTGTGATGACTTCTGAGATGCATCGACTTGACTAACTTGTTTTTTTCCAAGTCTTTTTCAAAGTGGAGAGAATAGAGCAAACTAGACGACAAAGGGTCATTTGTCTGTGAGTTGCAGTGTTACAATGCAAACTCTATTGTCAAACCTTTCCCAACTCAAGTGTCCTGCATGAACACACAGAAACAAACCCAATCTGGTCCTGCTTTGTTCACCTGCATGTATCTTGTCCTCTCACACTGAACCATGTTCAAATTAGTGTGTGGATGAGCTTCGGCTCAGTTGGCTCAGTGATTGTCTTTCAATTTAAAGGGTAGCAGTTTGTTGTCCATCTGTGCTGCTCCCAGTGCATGGAATGGCAGCCATCACATGGGTGTGTGAGTGATTGTGACTGGTCACCTTTTCAGTGGTGTGATGTACAATATAAGTGAAAATCCATTTCCCCTTTCAGTGGTGACACTGTCCACTGTTGGGAGCTCCATATGGAGCACGGTGTATGTAAGAGAGGTGAGGACCTGCGATGTGGCGTGGAATTAAAGAAGAGGCCTTCAAGGCTCTGTGACTGACACCTATATTGTGTTCATAGTGAGCGTGGAGCTCAAGAACAGCTGACCGAGCTGGCGAGCCAGCGACAGATTGATGAGACAGCCTGGACACAGCCTCATCACATAGAGACCACAGCTTCTACACACACCAATGAGATGAGCTTTATTTCCGTGAAGTATGCAGTCAGAGTTTGCAGCTGAAGTTCAATTTGCTGTCATTAGGAATTTGACCAATACAGCTGTAAGAACAAATATTGACCAAAACTTTTGTGAATGTTTTGAATGTGGGGATTTTAATAAAGCACAAATGGTTGAGAAAGACAGAACAGAGCCTGACCACAGCTAATAAAACATTATGGGGGAATCACACAGCCAACCGCCCTCCCCTGTCAGGGTCATTTACATCACACAAAAACTAGAGAGAAATATTTTGATGGACAGAAATGTCTGCCTGGAACATCAGATTGATGGACAGACAGAATGGACACTGTGTATCTTGGCAGAGGGGCTCTGCAGGCTCTAAAAAGACTGACTGACGAATCATAATTTTAATTTGAGATGGTAACGTTTCACACACTATGAATGCCAGAAAATCTGTGTGTACGAACAATCAGGTTCAGAACATGTTACTATAGTCATTCTGAATGTTGCACAGAAGGAGAAAGAAAAATGTTGGGTTTTTTGAACACCTTCTTGGTAAACTCCATTTAAACAGAAAGAAAATCCTACATCACAGCTGAGTTTTTTGTCAGCTTTGGTACTTTTACTTTTTTAAAAAAAGTATTCGAACATTTGGACTGCATAATCTTTTGTACCAAAAAGTTTTATATTGTTGTATCTTCCTAAATTTGATTAGCTTTGCAGTTTGAGAGGGTATTTTTGTTCCTGGAGGTGCAGCCTGCAAGGTGCTCTTGGATGGAGCGAGTGTTAGGATGGATGCATCTTGATGCTGGACTGTCTTTGATATGATAACGTATGGGGCCTGGATCTCAGCCCACTTGGTGTTTCTTGTCTTTACTGAGGACTATTTATGTACGGCATTTGGAATTGTGGGTGGGGCTACACATTTGTGGGTGGAGCCAGATGTGCAGCTTGAAAGACAGCATAGCAGGCTGACGGTACTTGCACACAATAGACAGGGCTCCTTGTTGAAGCACAGGTTCCTCTGTGCTGTGTTGTCACTCATCACACACACCTGTGTACTAACATGCTTTGTTTTGTGCAACTACTGTTATGTGTGATATGTGTGATCAAAGCTCTGAGCTACTGAAACGTGGCACTGGGAAGACAAAGCATGTTGTGAGACCCATTAGTCCCGAAGCATTTGGTCTGTGCCATCAAAGAGCTGAAGTTTGGTGTCTAGGCCAGCTGCTCTCAGCACAGTGAAGCCTGTGTCAGTGCAGACACGGCTCCACTTTTCTTCAGTTAGCTTTTAAAGTGTTTGTGGGTAAAGCCTAAACAGTGAGTAAGTAATCTATTGTATACTGGCATTCTGAGACAACAGCCAAAGCAGGACGAACCCAAGTGGAACCTTTTCAGGTTTGTTTGGGACTGAACCAATCAGGGAGATGTTGTCTGTCTGTTAGCAGTTGGCTGTTAGCTGTTAGCGTTCTGACTGGGGATCCAGCAAGTGCAGCTCACTCGAAGTGCCGCGACTCATCAGCGTTGGTTGGACAGTGAGTGAGTGGACGCTGTCAGGTCATCACTGAGGACTTGTTTATTGTTTGTCGTCTGTGTGTTTATGTTTACCACTTAACCATCAATGCTAGAAACTGGATGAATCTTCGGGATGCAGAAACGGGCAAAGTGCTGTGGCAGGGGACGGAGGACCTGTCACTACCAGGAGTCGAACATGAAGGTACGCTCACTTCTCTGCTGTGCTCAACAACCGAGACCTGTCTCCTCACTCAGATCAAGTTTCACCCAGTTTTTACTCCCTCCAACTTTGAATTGTTTCTACTTCCCCATTCAGTGCATCAATGAAAGGTCTCTGAGTTCATACACAAACATACAATTTGATCCCAAAAAGGTTGTTCAAGGATTGATAATACAATCTACAGCTCTACAGTTTCATGTCACAGCCAATTTTGTCCAAAGCAACGTACAACACAAGCAAGAATTCAGACAGTAGGAAAATTTTGTGAGACAAAGTGAGACAAAGTGCAAAAGTTTGATTCAGCCACAGGTAGTTCATCAAGTGCCCGAATAAGTGCCTTATTTTTTTTCTAATACTAAAAAAAAAGAACATCTTCATTTTCTAGCACCTATAAACAAAGTTCTTTGACAATGGTGCAAAGTTGCATAACACCAATCAAGTGATATGCAATAAAAAAAGCTAATAGAAGACAAGCTATGGCAAAAAAAAACCCATTTCTGACATTAATGCAAGCCTTCTAACATCAGTGTTGCCAGATAGGAAATGATTCATAAATATCATGCTGACACTTTAAACATCCCTACTTTTACTCCAACTCTCAAAATGAACTAAAAGGTGAACAATTCCATACAAGGACATTAAAAATCAAATCTTTGATCTGTGCACAGCAATAATCTCAGAAATTCCAAGCCGGATTCACAATGTCACACATTGTGCTCCTATAACTCGTTTTTCTTTTTTTTTCTCCTCAGCTCGTGTTCCAAAGAAGATCTTGAAGTGCAAAGCAGTGTCCCGAGAGCTGAACTTCTCCTCTTCTGAGAAACTGGAGAAGTTCCGGCTGGAGCAGAAGGTTTTCTTCAAGGGACAGTGTCTAGAAGGTGATGAAAAGTCTCATTTGTCCCGCTGTATGGAGGTGTGTATCTGCTGGCAATGCTCATCAGGCATCCCTCCAGAGGATCAGAAGCCTCTCTTCACTGCTGGGACTTCTCTCTTGAACTTCTTTTTCTTTACACTGCAATCACCCATTTACAGCCACAATGGCTCTCGGATATGCAGTGTGAAAACAACAGAGAGCTCTCCAAAATAACGTCATTAATGACCAAACTGGCAGATTAATGCATGAGCTGAAAGTTTAGTGTTCGGTGACCTCCTTTGCCATCCGTATAGCTGGAGGAGCCCCCCCTAAGAGCTTCAATAAGGTCATAGACCTCCTCTTCCATCTTTGATTGCAGTGAAGCCAGGCATGACAGAAACGCACCCTCACCAATATACTCAAGCAGCAGCCATCAAAATAAAAGCACCCCTTGGTTTCTTAGGTCTGTGCTTGGGTCGTAGAAAGTATGTAAAGAGTGTGGTTTTGTTGGAAATGTGCTCTCTGGTGCCTTGCGCCAGGGGTTCTGGACCTGTGGTTGGGCTATGCTGTGAGGAGAGTGCTGAACATGTTGTCTCTGTCTCTGCTTAGAATGGTTCTTTGAGTTTGGCTTCGTCATTCCCAACTCCACCAACACATGGCAGTCTCTGATAGAAGCAGCGCCAGAATCCCAGATGATGCCAGCCAACGTTTTAACGTGAGTTTCTCCACTTTGGTGTCCTCATTCACGACTCTGAAACAGGCTGACATCGGTCTGATGCACTTGATTTCCATGTGACCTTCATTTCTTTGAGAATTGAGTGTTGCATCCCTGTGAGTGTGACGTGAGCGGTAATGTAGTGCAGGACCACACAGAGAGCAGAGGCTCACTGACAGGCTAGCGGATTGCCTGACAATCAGTCATTGGATGAATGAAGCTTTGCTGTTCACACCACATTTTTCAGAGCTGTTCATACTGTGAGTCATAATCACTTATTCTGCCAAACACACACTCATGGCAGCAGCTGCCCTATCAGGCTGAGGTTAACCGTCCGGCTCAAGGACATTGTAGCACATGGACAGAGCAAGACAGGGACCATGGTGATGGTGCACAGATGTGTGAACAACTTCTGTCATGTTTTCCTCTGTCACCTCAGACTGATGTGTGTCTCTGTGTTTCAGCGGTAACGTTATAATAGAGACCAAGTTCTATGACGACGACCTTCACGTCAGCACTTCCAGGGTACGGCTTTTCTATGTCTGACCTCCGAGGCCCCTCCAATCTTCCACAGACGCTGACATCCTGCCAAGGTCTATAACTTGCCAAGTTTAGCTCCAGTGTGCAGCTGTCACCAGCTCATTGTAAACTTGGGATCACCATGTTTGCTTATTTTGTTTGGACTTGAAAACTTCTAGACCTTGGGAGAAAAGAGGAAGAGAACTCCAGAGTAACCTCTCCAGACTGTACCACTGTATATACACCATCACACATCTGCATTCTCTGAAATGTCCCCGATTCTGGTGTTTAGTTCCCTTCTGTGTGGTTGTTCTTCCTTTGGTTTATGTCTGCCCTCTCTCACTCTAT
The DNA here is from genome assembly GCA_032164315.1 of Malacoctenus gilli. Classification (NCBI taxonomy): domain Eukaryota; kingdom Metazoa; phylum Chordata; class Actinopteri; order Blenniiformes; family Labrisomidae; genus Malacoctenus; species Malacoctenus gilli. Next base: position 24,631 of record JASSRZ010019512.1, on the reverse strand, counting down.
TGGTTGTTTTACTCAGGAACAAACCCGTGTGTGATTAGTCCTCCTGTCTGTGTGTGAAAGCTTGTGCTCCTCTGTTGAAATGCAGCTTGTCAGTGTGACGGCAACATGATACAATCAGGAGATCTTCATCAAAGCTCCATAGGAGCTTTTTTTTGCACTCTAGTTGTTGAAACGATGTTTGTCTGGCAACTTTCAAATTAGTTCCTGAATTCCTGATCCACATTCATGCAGTGAATATACAAGACGAGATAAGCAAGTGATCATCTGGAGCTGCGTTCTGTCCCAGAGTTTAGCTCTCATTCAGTAAGTCTGATGAATGTTTTTCAACATTGGCCAGGACTGGCCACCTGTGAACATCCCCTAAATCCACACACAGGTCTGATTGGGACGGTTTGTTGAAGTCACAAAATCAGTGACAGACCTGTGTGACTGCGTGGTTTCTGTGAACATGTTGAAAGCTGGACTCAGAACTGCTGAACCGTCACGGTGGTCTCTGTGAGGCCAGGCCGCCCGTCAACACTGCTCATGTACTCCAGCGAGGGGTCCCAGTGACTCATCCTGTCCAACCAAAGCTCTCTTGCTCTCTCACTCTGGACTCCTCTGGAACAGTCTGCCGCAGGAGCCACTTCCTGAACTGGACGGCTCTTGTACCTGCACACACTCAAAAAGCACCGTCGGCTTCTGTCCGGGCCGTGGATGTGGTTGTACTCTGTCTGCAAAACTGTACTTCACCTTAACTCAACATTGGTTGCCGTCCAAAATCTGCATCTATGGTTTGAAGTAGCTCACCTGATTATTTAATCCCAGCTGGAGCCAGATATTAACAGCTGTTTAAAGTCTGTTGCAGCTTGGCCCTATACATTCCAGCGTTTGTATTGGACTTCACATTCAGTGCATTGTGTTTGTTTGTTCTTTGTTTTTCTTAGCTGCTAACTGAGTTCTTTACAATAGACTTGTGTTTTATTATAAGAAGAGTTGTGCATTAAAGTCATACAATGTTGTCATAGAAAAATGTGGTCCTTTATTGTGTTACTCACATATCAGGCAATGTGCACCGCTGAGTTCTGACCCTTCAAAATGTCATCCAGCAAATTGCAGAAGTAATAGACTTGTTGAATGTGTGTGGACAACACAAGCAAAAGGTTTGTATGTGTGATGGCTTACACTTATACAACAGTTGGTCAACAGTTTTGGAGTGAATTAAGAAAACTCACCTGAAATCACCCATTCAACCTTTTTAGAGCTCTTGGAAGATCTTGGAGCCAATTTGGAGCCAGCCGGCTTCATCTACTGTTCCCATTGTTTTAAACGCAGCATTTACTTCTTCACAAATTTTAAAGTCCTTAAGCGTAGCTTCAAAGTCACTCAGTGGATGGAGCTGTCATGCTGCACCGTTCCATGTCGGGAGAGTGCTTTGGGTAAGTTTGGTTCTTACTAGGTGTAATTAACAAAAGTGAATTCTTATTACAAATGTCAGGGGACTACCATCAGCTCAGGGATAAGCAACCAACAAAAAGAAAAAGGGAATGGATTACCTAAGTTTGTTAAACTTTGCAATAATATTCAACAATAAGATGTCAAAGGAAGATTGTATCAACCAGCTGATACCACAAAAACATGTTTTTATCCAGCTTGTAAAGTGTTCAAATCATGCACTTGAACCACAAAATGTGTGTGTGTGGGTCATTCACAATACTCAGCAAACATTTAACCTTTTACACCAACTGTGAAGTCTCTTCCCAGGCTAAAGCTCTCTGACTTTGAATCAGCCATGATGGGTAGCCACATTGTCAATCTGTCGATTGGAAGGCATGTGGCGCTGTTGCAGTGAGCGACGATAGAATGAGTTTGGCCGTCCTCAGTGTGGCAGGAAAAGATCAGAAGAGTAGACTCTGTTGGAGAAGTGGGGCTATTTTGTCATAACGTGGTTGAGGTTAAAGGATGACCTGCTGGTATCTGATCTGAGATGTATGTCAGACTCAGGAAAAACAGGTAAGTTAAAGGATTGTTCAACTCAAGCAGGGTCGTGTTACATTCTGTCAGGGAGGGAATAATGCTGGCAGGCCAGGCATCTCCGGTCCTTCACAGGTGCGAGATGGATGGGAAACCCTTCTGTTTGTGCAGGAATGGTGACGTCCATTTGACTAGCAGCCTGACATGCCTAGGAATGGTCGGACCTGATGCCATGTCTTTTAGATTGGCTGTCCGGGATTGTTATCTGCACCTAATAGGGACCAAAGGACTTGTGTGACTGTGTCCAGCTGGGCACCAAGCTCTATGACAAGTTCTGCCCAAAAGAAGGGTGAATGAAGTTAAGGGTTAGGGTTTCTTTGGCCTGTTTAGTTCAAGTTTGTACAGAGAGGGTAGTAAAACTCTTATTACCTTAAGAAGGGTTCTGAGGTGATCCTGCAGAAAGTAGGCTGTGACTGCACTGGACACAGGCTGTGGACGGGTTGTGCTGACACAGAATGTTGAACAGGTTTCAATCAGTAGTTGATTTTGAGGAACAGAATGTTAAAGGTGCTTCAGGGCCCCATGTGCCATTAAAATGTAGGCGTCCAATGATGTATGAACCTACAGTTTGGGGTTTTTTTTACGATCAAGAGGAGCCACAGGGGTCCCCTGGAGTCAGTGACAGCGACTCTGCTGCCCTTGATGTTGTGGATAAAGTTAAATATCTTGTTATTATCAAAAATGATCTTAGTGATGATGTCATGAATGAGGTTAATATGCTGGACGAAGTGTAAAACAGCTTCAAAGAACTGACTGTAACCCATCTTTGTACAGTACTGCTTATTTATGGTGTGATTGCAATAAAGCAAAAATTCAAATTTTACTGGTGGCCTATAAACAGAATTGTACTTCATATACATAAAATACCAAGCTGGACAAGTGCAATTCGTATATCTGTGAATATTGTGTCCAGATTTCATGCTGTACAGTGTATGTGCTATACAGTTTTATGTGTCATCCAACTGAGTCAAAAATTCATGTGAAAGCAGCCCGGACCAAATCCTGAGTCTTGTTTGTGGTCATAAGTTAACAATCTTTTTTGTCTCAAGTCATGATCTGCTGTTCTGAAATTCTGAAAGACACTGAGATTCTTGGCCGAGAAGCGCTTTGCTGCAGCTCTGGAGTGCGACCAAGAGGTGTCAGCAAAGGGGCATCAGCAGGAAGGCGGCATGCTGGTGAACCACCAAAGAAGCTTCGGACTACGTTTCCCAGTGAACATTGCGACCCTGGACGAAAACGCTTGTTTCGACCTTGGAGTTTGACGTAAGAGCAACATGGCGAGCAAGGAGCCCAACGTGAGTGTCCGCAACGCTAAAGCCTTTATGCTGCACCGCGAGGGGGCTGGGGGAGACCACCGGACACACTGACGTCACGGAATGATGCTCATGACTGTCAGCGGACCCCCAGCGTGTGTTCAGGGGGGCAGTTCCTTTGTGTGTGTGTGTGTGTGCGTGTGCGTGTGTGTGCGTGTGTGTGTGTGGGCGGGCGGGCGGGTGGGTGGGGTGTCAATGAGAGTTACAGTGTTCCTAGTTAGAGGTACACAGTGATTTTATTGCCTGATATTTAGGTATTTATACTGCCTCTTCCTTTGTGTGTGTGTGTGTGCGCGTGTGTGTGGGTGGGTGTGACTTTGGCATTCCTCTGATCTCCCCCCCACACACACTCCAGCGCTTCCTGCAGCACCTGAGGGATCTAACAGGTCGGATGTCTTCCGGCGGGAAGGGGGCAGGTCTAGGACTCAAGCTTTTGATTGGAGCTGGTGCTTTGGCATACGGTGTGAAGGAGGCCACTTATACAGGTGAACGTTTTCATTGTACAGCCAACTTTGTGCCTTCAGGACCTCTGTCGGCCTCCTGCAGCAGTGCTTGTCCTGCACTTGCACAAAAGATGATGAGAAATGACACCCTTCTACTCGCCTCCTCGGTTTAGTGTCCCGTCAGTAAAACAGAATGTTCTGTTGGCTTGTGTGAGCAGTTGAGGGGGGTCACCGAGCCATCATCTTCAACAGGATCGGAGGAATGCAGATGGACACTGTTCTGGCGGAAGGACTGCATTTCAGGTAGGACCGATTTACTTTTGCCAGTTTGGGATGCAGTGATACTTGTGTGAGAGAGTTTTGGCTTGGCTGCTGGTCTTTGTGCTTTTTGAAGCGACCTCCAGGGATTGTTGTTGACACTGGGTGCTGTGGGGTTCCATCTGTGACTTAGGATCCCGTGGTTCCAGTACCCCATCATCTATGATATCAGAGCACAGCCCAGGAAGATCTCCTCTTTGACTGGCAGCAAAGGTAACGACAGCTCTGTCTGAGAACTTTGGGGACACTCCAGAAACGAGTGATCAGCTGCTGCAAAGAACATCCCTGTGCTTTGTATGCAGGCAAGTGGACAGAATGAGACATTAGATAGATGCAAGCAAAATCTGTGAATGCTTGGTTTCTCTCTGATGATATGATGTAGTGGACAACAGAAAAGACCTTGTAAACAGAGAGACAAATGTCCAATTTGATACAAGCTGAAAACACAACAACCTCAAAGACAGTGCAAACCACCTCCATTGTAAGAGCACAGCTCACAGAACAGCTGATTGAGTGCAGGTGGTCTCTTGTATGTCCCAGTGGTCCTTGGCTAGGGAAAAGAATCGACTCAGTCTCGAGACTGTGTGGCTGTGGGAAGGGGAGGGGTGCGCAGAGCAGGGTCTGCTGATGTTATGCTCCCACTGGCCTAAAAAACAATGGGAGCAGTCGACAGCTTCCAGCTGGGGCCTTCTGGCGCTGCTTCATTGCTCCGTCAGAGCAAGTGGTGGTCCCGCAACCCCACTCCCAATGACCTGCTGCTTAGCGATGGCAGATGGCAGATCTTCTGCTACTATTGTCTAGTCATGTCCAAAAGACCTCACAATACTTGCAAAGACATGGGGGGGGGTGTCAAACAAACAACTGGTTTGTTAGCACAGTGTTTCACACGTCACCAATCTGTTGAGATTTGAAGTAACTCTGTGTGTGTGTGTGTGTGTGTGTGTGCGTGTGTCTGTGTGTGTGTGTCTGTCTGTCTGTCTGTCTGTCTGTTTGTCTGTCTGTCTGTCTGTCCGTCTGTCTGTCTGTCTGTCTCTCTGTTTGTGTCTATGTGCGTGCATAGACCTGCAGATGGTGAACATTGCTGTGCGGGTTTTGTCCAGGCCCATGGCCTCCAACCTGCCTGTGATGTACCAGCGGCTGGGGAAGGACTATGATGAGAGGGTCCTGCCATCCATTGTCAATGAAGTGCTGAAGTCTGTGGTGGCAAAGTTCAATGCCTCACAGCTCATCACACAGAGAGCACAGGTACATGTCCACATGTCTGATTGTCTCACTTGTACTGTCCCAGAACCTCTTTTGAGCCCCCACTCATCCACGTTTTTGCTCCATGAGAGTCTGTGACGGTACCTGGTTCAGCAACGACTAACTTCTCCTTCAACCGCTGACACACAGTGCAGGTGCAGCTTGTTTACTGGAGCCTTTCCTTGTGCAGGTGTCGCTGCTTGTGCGCAGGGAGCTCTTTGAGCGAGCCAAAGACTTCAACATCATTCTAGATGATGTCTCGATCACAGAGCTGAGCTTCAGCAGTCAGTACACGGCGGCTGTGGAGGCCAAGCAAGTTGGTAAGAAGCCCTGTGTCCCAGTCAGGAAGCAGCATGGTTCCCCCCACTGACAGCATGTCATTGTCACAGCAACATCTTGTGTTTTCATGTTAAAACGGTACATCTAAAGGCCCAGAGTTTCAGCATTCACACTTAATACCTTATATTTGAGGAATAGAGAAAGCATTGACTGATGTACTGCTGGCCTGGACAAAGCTAGAATTTACTTTATTTCACTATACAGAACAGTGGAACCTTGCTTTTTGAAGTGCACCATGGGAGCATTTGGGTAATTAGTGTTGTAGTCCATGTTGTGAAAGAAGTGTGTGAGGTCTGTTGTTGCCACTGTTTTGGTATCTTCCTGTGTAAAATGTGACAGCATGTGGTGCTACTGTGCACTTCAAAGAGGAAAGACCTCCAGCCTGACTGTTCAGGTACACCAGTAACTCTAGTGTTAGCTACTGTTCTGAGTGCATCAGTCACTTCTTATGAGAAGTCCTGATTGGGTTTGGAGTATTTCACTTCTCGTTGGAATGGATCAATGACAAAACCACCGCTGACACGTCTTGCGGTGTCTTGCCCACTTTGGCAGCTTGAAAGCTCATCGACTAATTCCTGTGACTGCTGAAGCTTGGAGCTAAAGGAGTGTCCGTCCTGGAAGCGTGTCCTAACAGCATCTCTCTGCGTGTGCCCAGCCCAGCAGGAGGCTCAGAGAGCCCAGTTTTATGTTGAGAAAGCCAAACAGGACCAGAAACAGAAGATCATCCAGGCTGAGGGAGAAGCTGAAGCAGCCAAAATGGTAAAGGCCAACGCCAGCATCAAACACACCACAGTCGTGCTTGTGTTCACATATGCAGACTGTTCATTTGTAATGTCAAGAGCAAGAAATGACTATGGAAATGCATTTTGTCCAATGATCCTGTTTTAGCATGTACCTGTTTTGTTTTGTTTTTTGTCCAGCTGGGCCAAGCTGTGACGAAGAACCCTGGATACTTGAAGCTGAGGAAGATCAGAGCTGCACAGAACATTGCTAAGACGGTCAGCGCTCCACTTCTGTCCGACTCCCACCACCTCACTGGACTGGTTTGACATGCACACCTGTGGTGAGGATGCCGGTGATGAAAATGATTCCTGTGTTTGCTTCCAGGTGGCCATGTCCCAGAACAAGGTGTACCTCAATGCGGACAGTTTGGTGCTCAACCTCCAAGACCACGTAGTTTTCAATACGTAAGACACACAGACCCACATATACTTACTTTTGTTGCACATTGTATTGTTTACACAAAAATAAATGTTTCTTCTTGTGTCAAATAAGTGAATAATTGTATTCAACCCTCCTAATTATTTTAGCGTTAACTTTATATTATGATCTTTGGAATCAATTCAAATCAAGTAAACCTTTTGAAATTGATGTTAAAGTGTTATTGTCAGAACTACGATCAGTCGTCGTGGCAATGAAGTAAGAATGAGAGCGACACATCTCTCACTGCCTGTGGCTCCTTTTAGATGTGACCAACACAAAGAAGATTGTTATAGGGGAGAGAGGAAATTATCCCATCTGAATCACTGCAGCCTTCACTAGTGACACCCAACTGCACACAGAACCAGTGTGATGCAGGAACCATGTAGTGAGGTTGTCGTAGGAAGGAGCTTTGTGTTTGTTGCGTTGTGGCATTCAGGCTCACCTGTTCCTGTGTTGTTTTTTTCAGCTTGTCACTGGGACAAAAGAAGTGATGAACAGGACGGAAACCTGAATGCCGCCAGCTGAGCTCGTGGACAAGTGTCAGTTAAAGGAGAGACTTGTGATTTATTCTCCCATGTGTAGAAGTAAGCTTTATCTGTTGAAGACATCAGATTTACTTACTGAATGGAAATCTCATTTCATCATTAAAAAAGGCTCTGAGAAGCTTGTTGCACTAAATAAAGGCATGAGGAGCAGCTCTGCATGATTTTTTTTTGCTGTGAAGTAATTTATGCAAACTGCAATCAGGCCTCCACGTCCACATGTGGGGCTGATGGTAAAGAAGGTGATAATGCAGCCACTTTGTTGGCACAGCCGAGTGTTTTTTCTAAGAATAAACTGATATTGTGACAATGCTTTGCAGGACATTCTTTCATCTGGCTTCCCACCACTCGTACATCTATCACGGTTCTCCTTCCCTGACCAACGTGCCTGTAAACTGCAGAGCACAACATCATTGATTCGAACCCAACTATGCTTTAGATTTATGGGGGTCCTCATGTGTCCTCAGACAGCACACAGTTGATGGAGGGACGTTACAGTGGCCTGAACTTGCTCAGTGCTTCTTGTGTCCTTTCAGCTGAGGAACCTCAGCAGTAGGACAGAAGGTGTTTGGACTGTCACAAGAGAAATAAAGCTCCAGGCCTCCTCCTCCTCACTGGGACTGTTTGGCTGTGGCTGAATGTGGCTACTGGTATTTTAATCCCACAAGTTATAAGTCTGAACAGTCAGCACCAAACATACCGTGTGAGAGAAAACATGGCTGATTCCATCAGAGTGGCTCCTTCCAATGGAGGAATGGTTCAGGGTGGACACCTGTTTGATGATATCCCCCTGTGGATTAGTTTGTTAGTAGTTAGTAACTACATTAGTGAGGACAACAGTGAACAACATCGGCACTCAGAGAGCACAGCCTCCACCAAGTGGCCACATGCTGTTACGACAGCTGCCATTCCATGTTTGTCCACGTTTTGCTAACCAACTAACCCACCCACCTACTGGCTGACCCACCCACCCACCGACCGACCCAATGGCCGACTGACCCACCGAACGAACATGCGAACAACAACAACAACGAACGAACGAATGCCAGTGCTCAATAACTTCTGTTGGACTTGGGGGGAGTTAATAAGTTGTTGCCTTGTGGGAAATGGGGCAAACCAATCCAGAGGGGCTTCGCTTGGGAGTCCTGAACTGTTTGAGTGCTTCCTATTTTTAGAAGTGTGGAGTCAGACAGCCTGTGCTGACAGGAGACCGACATACACGTTTCATCACAAAGGTTTTTGTAAACATATCTCATAAATGTTTCAAATACTGATGATTGAAGTTCGTGTCACAACTCCTGAATCTGTTGGCCTTGCTCTCTGTGCAGTTCTTTTACATCCCCCAAACTTATCCCTGGTCAGAGTGTGTTTATTTGAAGAAGCGATTATGCATCAGATCAAGTGAAAAATATATTTGTGAACAAAACATAAAAAAACATCTTGCCATTTCTCAGAAATATTGCCTGATGGAGCAAAGCCAAAACACCAAGAAAATCTTAAATCAGTAAAAAAAAAAAACCCAAACATAAACCAGGAATTCTCTGTTGTTCAGGTTAATGTGTGTGGCCACTGCAGAATGACCAGTTTTGTTCTCAAGAACAAATGTAATTGCTGATTCACACGCACACCAGCAAGATGTCAACTGCCCCACATGCTAAAACCAGATGCTTGGTAGCTGACATGACAGCACCGCCTTCAGGCTTACAAAGTGGTGGGCTGCTCCCCGACTTGGACCAGAATGTAATCCAAACCTTGCCTAAATATAATGCTGTGACCAACTGAATGAAGCCAGTCACCAAGCTCCTCTGCTCTTGTCTAAACATATGCATCCAAATGTAGAAACTAATGTTGGGAATGAACTAAAACAAATGTACTGTAATCGTTTGTTCAACTTTATGGCCACAAATTGGGAGGTGGTGGCCTCACATGCATGATTTCAGAGGGGCCCAGAGGCCTGGCTTCACAGGGCACCAAAGTGTGATTAGGCCTCAACAGGGGTGTATCTCTGCAACCAGGATCACCACGAGGCTTAGGGCCAGGAAGGCATAATGCCATGGAGACGAAACTGGGGACCCGGCAGGGTCGCAAGGAACCCACAGTCGCTTTGGCAGTCAAGGAGAACGAGTGGCAGATGTGAAGCTGGTGGCTGTAGCAGCAGACGTAATCACACAGCAGTGACCGACACAAAGGCATCTGCTGTGGCAGCAGGAGGTCCAGTGGCAGAGTGTGGTGAGCCTGCATAGGTAAGCAGACAGGCGCTGTGATTCTGTTGGTGCCCCAGGGTGACTCGACGAGGAGTCAGCTGTGACAGCAGCAAACGACGTCCGAACATCATCCCATCGACCAGCCCCTCACTTTAGGGAGAGTGGAGCCAGAAGGAGCAGTTGCAGGGAGGCGGCCTTTTGTACTGCAAGGCCCCACACACTACTCATCTCTGTCAGATGACAACCAGAGTCCACAAAATTGATTATAGTTAGTCTAGCCAGTTGAATTTGATGTCAAAACTGCGTCTCCATGTAACGATTCTCAAAAAGGAGATACAAATGGTTTGAATACATAAATGGAAAGACTTGGCTGCATGCAGAAAACACGTTTTTCACCCTTGTATGAACATTTTGTAGTGATGAAAAAATGTCATTATATGGCCAATCCAGCCCATTTGGAGCTGTTGAAGGAGCTTAGAGCAGGCTTGGAGCCATCCAGCTTCAGCCACTATTCAAATGACTTCAACAAAAGCATGAAGTTTTATGGATTTCCTCCCATATCTTGTCCGCTTGTATGATTGTCAGACTTTATGTCGCTTTAGCTCATGTAAGTGTTCCTCTGGAGGAGCTGTGAGCAGAGCTGCTGCTTGTTTCTGGAGCATCATGGCACTCACAGTACAACTTGCAGTTTGTCAAGTAACAGCTCTGTTCTCTGAAGCTTCCTCCCTCCCTAAAGCTTTCCTCCTCTCCCCCTGTGGGTGAGAATACTGTACGTGCACAGCTCTCTCTGCTGACTGGCTGTTACTCGCACTCTGCCTGTAACCCATTAGATGCTGCTGTGGGTGTGACAATGCTGGATACACAGTGGTGAGTGCAGATAGGGACATGATAGAAAAAGTTTATGATGGAGCGTCAATAGATTTAGCGACATTCTGCCACAAGGTGTATCGAGCAGAAACTAGTGTTTGAAAGGGCTGCTTTTGAACAATGCCTCTTTGCTATGACACCTGCAGACAACAGTGTGAATGACTGCTCTGACACATCTTGTCAGCCATTGACAGTGGCACACTGACATCTTTTATTGTGCTTTCACATTCTGTGACACAAGATTGTCTTACATCCTTTAAATCCATAAAACTCCACAGTCTGGGGGGCACTCTTGCGTGAGCCATGACGCGGAACCCATCGTAAGATTGACCACAGGGAACAGCAAAGTCATGTTGGTATGCGGCTGCGCAGGTATTCCAACACTGCGTCCGTTCCTTTGGCTACGATGGCTGCTCTGGGCGTGCGAAAAGGATTCCCCTCCAGGCTGAGGCATCTGCAGGACAACACGGAGATGTGTGGTTCATCCTGCACGCAGGTTGTGTGAAGCCAACAAGAAGAACATATAAAGTATTGCTTTGGACATCTTTGGTCTTTACCTGAGGCTGGTGCACAGGCCCAGTTCAGGAGGGATGTTCACAAGGTCATTGTTGGACAGATCCAGTGTTGACAAACTGACCAACTTCCCCAGAAGCCTGGGCTCCACCCCAGCCACCTGGTTCCCTCCAAGCAGCACAGTCTCCAGGGACAGCAGGTGATAAAGGACCTCAGGAAAGCATTTGAACCTATGATTAGCACAAAGACAGTCTCTGTTTAGGCAATGGTTCTGTGTCTCCAGAACACCTTCACGCCGCAGCTTTCTGGTGGTACTTTGTTGGATCTGTAAAGACTTGGAAACATCTTTGCTCCTATGCAACAAGTGTCTCCTCCAGAGGAGGGAGCTTCAGAACAGTGGATTACCTGTTGTAACTGAGGATGATGGAACGTAATTTAGTCAGGCTCTTCATCTCAGATGGTAAATCACTCAGCTGGTTATTCCTGAAAGACAGAATCAATGTGAACTAACACAACATGAATGTCTCCATCTCCAAATACTCACAGGGTTGTAAAAAGGCAAAAAAACCAACTCATAAACAATGATTGAGCACTGCTTCTATAAGTCTCATCTCTGATGAATTTACAAATTGAATGACGACTTTCACCAGGATGTTGTTCGACAGTGAATCAAGAGAGCAGCTCATCAGCGAGAGCGACAGAGAGCTTGGTCACGTGTGTGAAACAGACATTCAGGTCATTCTTGCAGTTCAGTCTGGGGACACTGTCCAAACTGCTTGATCAGCTCACTGAAGCTAATCAGTAACGCAGTCTTTAACCTGTTGTCATCAAAAAAGCACAGCCCACATTGATGTTTGTAACCATTGACCCGGTCAGATTGTTGGTGCTTCCATGAAGGGGCCGATAGCTCAGAGTCTGAGGTAGGTTAAGGGAAATGTCACATGGTTTACGATAGAATGGGGAGGCAGTGGGGGAGAAGACAGAGTGGCAACTCTGAGGATCACACATTTCAAGGGTCAAAGGGCTCCAGCTGAGCAGGCACAAAACTCACTTGTACTCTTACATAACTTTTCTCCAGTTCCCTTTAACACTCATGATCTTAAGACCAGTCAAAAAATTGCAAGAAATGGCATTTTGTGCTGTTCGATCTTAAGAAGGGTCTAAGTAGAGCTTCATTAGGCAAAACGATGAAATGGGAACAAGAGACCAAATGTTGTGTTGTTTATTGGATACAACAATTTAACTGAGCAAGGCTGTTCATCAGCTGATCAAAAGTTTAAGACCACAGCTCAACATTAACTGAAAAACCTCCTAAAAACAGAAATAAAAGTGTCGAAAAACGGACTCAGTAATGAGTGGCTCCACCATTGTTGTTAATCACTTCAAACTTTGTCTTGACAGGCTTGAAGCAAGTGTTTCCAAAAGGATCAATGGTGTGATGCTCCAAGTGGTGCAGATGGCTTCACAAAGGGCATCCACTGTCTGGAACTGATGTCTATTTTTCTCATCCTCCCTCACCACCCATCCGCATCAATCAGATTAAGATCAGGTGAACGCGCAGGATGGTCCAAAACAGTGATGTTATTCTCGTAGAAAAAGTCTAGGTCAGACAGGCATTGTGAGCTATGGCTGTGTCCTACTGACATACCCCGTCTTTACCACACAGATGGGGGCCTCACTCATGATCAGATGCCTGCTGGAACATCTGCAAAGGCTCCAATGTTCAGCGATTATATAACATTAGCTCTAAACTTCCTTTCAAGACAATTAAGCTCAGACTGTGGACTCCCAGGTGCCGGGGGGCACTGACACTGCCGGTCCCTTTGGCCTTCTGCTTCTTTGAGCTGGGCTGCACCTGCTGACCTTTGTGACTCACCACAGTATCTTTCTTTAACTTAACGCATCATACACGATACCCAACGGAGGGCACACTTCATTCAGGGGTTGATAGCTCAGAAGGTGACCAGTGCTCAGTTTTATTACATACATCATCGAATATCTTGGCAAAGATGGGTCTCCAGTAGAGGACACCCAACATGTTAATCCATCCTGCTCCTAATTCCAAAGCACCGCTTCACATACATTTGAGAGGCCACACAGAGCCAGACTCAATTTGACCACCTGGGAAGGGGAGCACTCCATCCCACGTGCAGCCACACTTAGTCACAGTTCCTTGGTCAGGCACTCAGTTATATGATGGCTCATCTCATTGTTAGCAAGGCTCAACTCGTTGGGCCTGGCTCCTCTCATTGGGGAAAACCCTCTTTTAGACCACGTGTATCATTTGACCTATATGTTTGACCCATGTTCTTCCCTCCACAGGTCTCTCTCCTGCTGCTCAAGCTAATTGACAAGTGTTGCCCATGCTCACTTTTGCTTGCTCTCCACAATTACTGTGTAGTGAAGTCACAGGCGGGGCTTTCTTCTTATCAGGGTGTTACGTGCAGTATTAACTGAACATTATGCCTATCTCAGCTGTGTCTTGATATTGCTATCAATATGCACCATTAAACTTTAATACGTGTTAGGAACCACGTGAGATCAACACGAGGCTTCCATAGTCCTGTAGAAAAATCCACTGTAAAGCTCTTGACGCTGATCTAATTGTGTGTGTTTATGAGTGTGTCTACCTGAGGTCGATGTGCGTCAGATGAAGTAGCTTGCAGATGTCAGGAGAACAACTTGTCAGTCTGTTGAAACCCAGGTTGATATCTGTCAGTGAGGCATGGAGCTCCAGCAGCCTGCACACAGGAAGCATTGGGTCATTGTAGACACCGTTGAACAGCCCTCCATTCAGGGCTCACAATGCAACTGCTCAATGGGCCTGTGTGTACCTGGGAGGGAGGTCAGCGAGCTGGTTCTTGCTGAAGTTAACAGTGACGATGTGATGATCAGCTGCAGCATCAAACATCTCCTCAGGGATACTGGCAGCCTGCTTGTCACTAAACACAGGCAGAAGAAACCTGCATGATGCATCACACTGTAAAATGATGAAAAATCCACTTTTTGCTGTAATTCATTACAGCTTTTAGCTTCGTTTCAGCAGATAAAACCACCCAATCTATGGTGATCAGGAATAACATTATGACCACCTGCCTTATACTGTGTAGGTGAACATTTTGCTGCATAACAGCACAGACTCATTCAGGCATGGACTTGATTAAGCATCTGAGGGTGTGCTGTGTTATCTGGCACAGGTGTGCCCGAACAATTTCGCAGCAGTTCCTTGAAGCCCTGAGAGCTGTGACGGACCACATGGGGACTTTAGGGGATGAAGCAACAGCAACAGTGGTGTTGTTTTCTGTTGTGCTGGGTAGCTTGTTTCTTTGTGGCAGGATTCCATCAAAGAATACGGTCTACACGAAAGGGTGAACAGCAACGCTAAGGTAGGTGCTGTGTGTCAAAGTAACAACCACATGGACAGAGAGACCCCAAGGTCTCCTACTAAAGCTTTGCCCAAAGCGTCCCGCTACCACCACTTGCTTGACCCCATCTCATAGTGGGCTTGGTGACATGTTCTCCAGGTAAGTAGCATCACAGTAGGCCATCCACATGATGGAGAGGAGAAGGTGATCCATCAGACCAGACAACCTTCTTACATTTCCAGTGGTCCAGTTCTCATGCTCACATCATGTCCACAGTTGGCCCTTTCGGTGGTGGATAGGTCAGCATGGGCAGGCACCCTGACTGGCCTGCAAATGGGCAGCCCCACACAACAAATTGGGACGTACTGCATATCAAGGCCCTTTTTTAAATCTTGAACTGGCATTAACCTTTCCTGACGTTTGGGATAGAGTCGCTCCATGTTGGATCAAGCCAAACCAGCCAGTCTTTGCTCCTAGCATGCATGGCGTATCAACAGTCATGACCCTGCTGTTGCTTCAACACTGTTTCTTCTACTTCTGATACATACTGACAACAGCAGACGAGGAAGCCCAGACTTCTACTTTTGCAGATGTAGCCATAAGTTTGGTTGGTGTCAAACTGGCTCAATTCAAACTCACGAATGGGTGGCATGAAAAAAAGCTAATTATTCACATGACCTGTGGTGGTAACAAAATTATGCCAGATCTATATCTTCCACACACACTGTGTTCCTGTCATTATGCATCACTGACCTGTAGTCCAACACCTTGAGAGTTTTAATGCTGTGCATATTGACCATGGCTTCACTGGGTAATGTCATGGCTGTAGTTCTTGCATCTGCGCTTTCAGGCTCGTCTGCAAAGACAAATCACAGCATAGATTCAGGCTGTTCCATCCATCACCAGGAATAAGAACATTCAAAGCCCAGAGCACATTTTGACCCTGAAATCTAAAATTTCCTAAAAGGGGATTTAGTTGTACTTTACTCCCAACATCTCATAAGTGTCTGATTGCAATATGAATACAAAGACAAATGTGGAACAAATGGTGAGTTTCAAATCCAAAAGAAAGACTGGAACATTTGAGCAATTTCACAAGGAAACAAAAAGTATTTATTTACTTTGGAGAAACTGAAAACAAAACCATCCTATTACTTTCAGGTCAGATGACATGAACATGCTGTCTGACATGTCCTAAAAGGGACAGGACACTCTGACATACATACCACAAACTGATGAATCCTATGGATCAGAGCCATTTAAAAAGGTTGAATGCAATAAACTATGCTGAGTTAGAGAGTCTCTCTAACAATTAATTCTTACGACATGAGTCCCATCACTACTTAATAATAATAATGAATAAATGAAGAAGTTAACACTTGTTCTTTGTCAACCGGTAGATACCCTGAAGCTGTGATCCAGGTCCAAAGGTCCAAATCACTGTTAAATGAATGTCACCAGCAACATGCACCTGTAGCTAGAATAATGTGGCTTCTGATTATGTCACAAAGTGAGAACACAATACTTGGGCAAGATCGACTGAAGGTTTGTGAGTGTGAAAGTCACTGAACACACACAAAAAAATATGTACAAACTTTTTTACTAACAGTGGGCTCAAAGGTTTGCTGCTCCAGTAACAGTTACCCAGTGAGAACCTTTACCGCAATGCAAATGCAAGGTGGGATGTTCACATGCAGTTGTGCTTGTGTTGGGAGGGTTAAAAGTAAAATGATCATTTGGCACATGCAGAGTGATTCATCAAACCTGAAAGCAATTTGTCGATCAAAGCTGCATCAGTACTTGACATGACTGGAAGGAGGTGCAAACGGTTTGTGTGCGTTAATTGTGCACACATGGCTGCAGTCATTGTTGCAAGATGGAGACATCAAGACAAAGACATCAGAATGATGAAAGATGTTGGAGGACGTCAGAGCAGATTTGGAGGCAGCTCTAGCCACTGTTCACGTCACTTGACCTAAAGCATTTGTTTTTTAATTATTTAATGGACTTCCTCCCAAATTATGTTTGTTTGAACAATTGATAAGGGAAAAGGCTGCAGACAGCTTTCCCAGGTTTTGAGGACAGCATGGTCTCACTCTGGTTCAATCCTCCAAGCTGCACCAAGGTTGGATATGCTCGATTTCCATTGGTACTTCTTAAAGTCAAGGATGAAGGCCTACAATTAAGAGGAACTACTTATTGTCGCTGTCACTCAAGATAGTGGCAGAAATGTTTGTCGGTGTGGTGTAGTTATTGATATTACCAATGAAATAAAAACAGACATAAAATTGCCTGTGATAAGATGCTGGAAACTGCGTTTGAACTCATGTATTTGTGAGACCGTTACTGAAACCACTGTGAAATAACATCAGCATGGAAGTGCTCAGTGAAACTTTGTACCTTTAATCTTCCCTCTGAGGTACTTGAGAAGTTCACCGGTTCCTTTCTGTGATGAAAAAAAACCCCAGAAGAGTTGAATGAGTGATCCATAAGCATGTCCTGCTGTAGTAAATGCTGAGGCCCTGTGGATTCATGGCCCCGGCAGCAAGTGGACCGGAACCTGCTCAAACATCTGTGCAGGCATCTGAAAACGTCCATGCACAAACACTCTGCATCCATCCTGATGGAGCTTGAGCATGTACATGTGTTGTCTTGTTTTCTTCATGTTATTCATTTCTAATATTATACACATGATCCTTTGAGACAGATGTTCCTGTGATTCCATTTCTTTGGTTTGATTGTATCCAACACATGCGATGACAATGTAACCAGAATGGGTCAGGCTTCATCACGCACTTTTCATGATTCCAGAATAGAACCTTAAGCCCAGTCCCTCAGTGATGCTTCACTGCACACATTTGCTTTTAGGACCAGGGAACTGAGCAGGATGATGTCCACTATCACTTTTTGCAGGTCGCCTTGTGTGACTGGCATAGTCCACTCTGTCACACTGAGGTTCCACTGTGGAACTGTTCATGCGCGTCTTTAGTCTTCAGGTTCAGGGTTATTTGGATGGGGCTCTCCCTGACCCACCAATATTTATCTGGTATGTGCAAGCAGCTCTGTCAGCACAACAAGCTCTTCTCAGCCATGTGTGTCAAAATTTGGCTTCAAGGTCAACAGCATGAAAAGCAACTTGGAACACAGCCAGGCGAATGTTCCTTTGGCTTGTGCCGGGTTCTTGGTTAATGGTGGTTTATCTCAGGCCACTGCCATTTACAGCCTTCTGTGGCTTTTATAGTATGACAGACTTCTGAAGTATGGGATGGTCAGCGTTTCTGGTCGCTGTCTGCTGCTGGGGGGGGGCCCCAGGAGAAGCAGCTGGAGAAGTGGTCACTCGCATCAGGTAGTTGGGTGTGCACACCTGGACCACTAAAACTTGTACTTCCTGAGTACTTACTGAAAGCTGGACTTTGGAGCTCCATTCTGAGGAGCTTTTCCACTGTGCAGTGAAGAGCGTCCAAAGCAGCTGCGATGCTGCTAAGAAGAAGGCTCTGCAAAGGGTGGTGAAAGGTGCACAGAGGACTGCAGGGAGCAGCCTTCCCACCACCTCAGACCTCTACTATTCCCTGTACAGAAGAAGGGCTCTGTATATCATGATGGACTCCACCCATCCTCCACACAGACAGTTTCAGCCTGTTGCCTCAGGAACATTGAGCAAAACACCACCAGGCTCAAAAACAGCCACTTCCCTAGGAGACTGCTGTGGTATGCACACTCACACCATTGTCACCATGCACATAAACACTGTAACTATTTAAATGCAATAATCAATAAATGTGGCATGTTTTCATTCATACCAATGCAATATGATTATATCTTGGCTGTTACACAAAACTTTTAGTATTTAACATAAAACTTTCATTTTGCCCTAACTGTTATCTCCACATCATCTGGTTCACCCAACGTGAACCATTGAGGGGTCACAGGTGACTTTGTCGGTTACCTATGTAACAGATGTTCATAACGTGCTCACTTGAAGCTGGCTGCAGAAAGTCTGGAAGTAAAGTACGTAACACAAACATAGAACAGGCTTTTATCTATTAGAGACCCATCTAGATTTCCACAGAGGAGCAGGGATGCTCTTTCCAGCAACAGAATGTAAAGATATATGTCATTGTGAATTCACACTCCACACCTCAGAAAGGAGCAGGTTGGGTCACGCCTTCTCTTCTACTAACTTGTAAAGAGCTTTTTCTCTTTTCTTCTACAGCCTGCTTTGTTGTGAATGTATGTGTGGGTCAGTGTCACTTACAGTCAGGAGGTCTCTCCTAATTCCTCGAAGAGGGTTTCCCTCCAGCATCAACACCTTCAGGTTTGGCAGGAGGCTGAGAGCTGGAGGAAGTCTGACAGAGGAAGAATGCGTATCACTAATATCCTGTCACATTGACACCCATGTGTGTCCACAACATTGGCCGACACAATGAATTCATTTCATGACAACTCAATGAAAGTGTTGATTTATGATGTGACATGAGAGAGAATCAGCTTGACAATTCTGAGATGTTCGGACTATAAACATGCCCAAAGTGACATGGGAGTTTAACAAACCAAAGAAGTTGAATACTCCAAAATAGCCAAGGCAGTCACCTAGTCTCAGTCTAATCGAGTTTGTTGAATACTTGTTAAAGAGTCAAGTTCAGACAGTAATGCCCACAAACCAATAGCTTTTGCCATCAAAACCTGGCAGAGAATTTTGTCCAGTAACTTTTAAGCTCTGAAAATGAGGGGATTGTGTTTAGTTAGTTCAGTAACTCTGCACCAACATTAGATAAACTTCATTTGTCCTGTCCAAACATCTAAGGACCTAACTCTATGTCAACCGCACGTTGACAGTTCAGCCCATCGAACTGGGATATGTGGGAATGCTGGTGTCAAGATGCCAGAGACTTACGCAGCAATGTCATTGTTTGTGAGGTCGAGGCGTGTGAGCGTGCTCAGAAGAGTGACGTGGTCAGAGAGGCTGCTGATCTTGTTGTCCCGCAGTTCTAACAGAGAAATGGCTTTCAGGCAGGCCAGCTGCTCTCCATCCAGCTGCCTAATGCTGTTGTTCCCAACATACAACTCCTACACACACACACGCACGCACGCACGCACACACACACACAGGCAGGTGCAAATCCAGAAGAAGACAGTGAAATCAGAGAATCTCCATTATCATCATCGCTCCTGATGGGCCTAATCACGGAGGTAACACCTTACCTTAAGTGAAGGAGCCAGAAGTTTTGGAAGAAGACAGAGTTTGTTGTGTCTGAGGTAAAGCTGCTCCAGAGCGAGCATCTCTGACAAGCTGGGAGGAATGTCAGTCAGCTGGTTGTTGCTGCAGTCCAATAGAGTAACATCTGCGAATCAGTGGAAAGGCCATTTCATTCATTTTCTACTTAATGGAACATAGATCCAATCGCAGATACAAGAAAAACGTTTCCACACAAAGTTGCCACATGAAAGCATACTGAAACAAGAAGGCAAGGTAATGATATATCTTTCATCCTTTCCCCTCTGCCTTTCTAAGACCAGCTGTCTCAGCACAGAGGTCCAGACCCCCTGTTATCTTGGATATTTAAGAAAAGCTTGTAATTTAGGAGGGTTTGAATCATCATTATTCACCTAACAGTAACCCTTCTACTTATGTTCCCATGCACATGCTCCACGTACAGATAAGTCGATCAGGTCACAACTGAAGGATAATAAACGTGGTGGACAGTGTGTCAGGCCTTACGTTTCAGCTTGGCGAGGCTGTCAGGCAGACAGCTCAGTTGATTGTGACTCAGGCTCACTTTCTGCAGACTGGTGAGACAGCCGAGACTGGAGGGCAGCACTTTGAGACGATTGTTGGACAGGTCCTTCAGTCAATTTACAGGAGATACGACAGGTCCTTCAGTCAGTCACTGAGCGTGGCAGGAAGAGGCTGGTTTCCAGCGTCGGGCTTGGCATACGTACCAGCTCAGTCAAGTTCTCCAGCTGCCCCACTTCCTCTGGCAGGCTCTCGAGGAGATTCTGCTGCAGCGTGAGGCTTCGCAATGTCTTCAGGCCGCACACTTCCACACACAGTGAGGACAGCTGATTGTGACTGACCAAATTTAGCAAAAACACAGAACACTTTAGCTGATCAGCCACACATCTCCTCTTGTCTCTCCATGAACAAGTGCTGCCACAGAGGTCATGCCCACACGAACAAGGAAATGTATTCAACTTCATATGTACTCTAAAAATACCCACAAAAATTGGGACTGTTAGAACACAGGCACATTTGTGGCAGGTGGGGCTTTGGTGCCAGTTGGTTATTGAGCATCCACATGGAGACGCAGTGGGAGCCCATCAGACTTTGTCTGAGCGTGTCAGCTGAACACAATGATCTGATAGAAACATATGGCAGTACTCAGAGCTCACCTTGCGGTCAGTAGTTAGTTTGTCTATTGGTAGTTTATCTATTGGTTCCTTCAGTGGCAATGCACAATACTACAACTTACAAAATCAATATGTACTACAAAGAAGAGCGGTTTGGAAAACATGCACTTTGAGACTGTCACTTACTAAAAAGAGACCTCACTGACAACACATAATGTCAGTTGTCTGAGATATTCAGAGGTGGACACAAGGCAGTAGAACTACGTATGCACCTCATGAATGTTGCCTCCACTTTCAGTCATTTGGACATTAGAGAAGCTGATACAATCAGAGATAAAGTGTTTGGGCATCACCATCAGCTTGTTGCTGGGACAATTGAATACACCCTGAGTGAGGGAACAGACCATGAGGGAACTACAACTGAAACAAAAACTACACAACTGTCAGCCACTTCAATTGCATATCACACAAACACACATCGCAACAACATATGACACCAAAGCATGCGCGCACGCGCGTTTGTGTGTGTGCATACCTCAGTCGTAGCTGTTGGAGTGCCTGTAGTTCTCCCAAAGCAGCAGGTAAACTGCACAGTTTGTTGTCATGCAGCTGAAAAAAAGACATTTGAATCTCAGTTGAAATGAAAATGATTCCATCACTAAACATTCATGCATCATGGGAAAACAGCTCCTGCAGACTGTACAAGCAATGTTTCTCATATAAAACAAGTCAAATACTCGCACAAGAAAGGCGATTAACATTAAAGGGCAGGCTCTTCATGTCCTTCATGCAGATGTAATACATTTTCATTTTTGAAAGGCAATAGTTAAGTTCACATTTATATCTATTGGTAATCAAGTGAATGTACTACAAATGCTGTGAAAGCACATGAAACACATTTTATCATTCCCCCTTCCCTCCCTCAATGGCTGAGACACACATTCAATGAAGCTTGACTTGAAAACATTGCTTGTCAGAAATAATATCAAAGCGAGTTGATGGGACTTACATCGAGTGTGACCAGTGCAGGCAGCAGCTTGATGTCTTCAGACAACTGTGTGAGCTGATTGGACGAGAGCAGCAGCTTGGTGAGGTCCACCTGTTCCCACCAGCGATCTGATGCCCCAAAGGAGACGTCCTGCTGGGTTTCTCCTGGACTAACATTCAGGTGGTACACTTCCTGGGGGACTGAGCACATATCAATGTTATTTTTGCACTCGAAGAAGGGCCATTTGTTTGATAATAGAACAACTGTGAACTGTGTTAATCTATTTCATCCCTGTTGACCGTCAGAGGTCAGAGCTGAATGATTTATTCCAACTAAGTCATCAGGAATCCCAGACACCAGTCTTCCTGAAAAGCAAGGGACCCTGCCCAGTCAATGAGGAGTGGCGACATTCACATTGAGAGACACATCAACACCAGGCTGTGTCTCCCTATTGTAGCATTGTCAACTTTAGCATGAAAGGACAGATATTGCTGCCACAAACACATCCAGAATCGGGAGACTGACTCTAATCCTGGAGGGACTGCAGGAACTCCAGAATCAGGGTACTGAGCAAAGCACTGGGTTCTCCCTGGAGTTGTCGCAGCACTAAACAGGGTTTCCAACTACTACCACATTGTTGCGGAGGGGACAGCTCCCTCGCACTCAGAATGGCCTGCCTCTCACATCTGTTCAAGACTTTCAGGTGCCAATTAAAAAAATGGAGGCAGACACGCTGAGCTTTTGATAATGATGCCGCGTGGCAGCCAATTGGGGACACAATGACAGCAGACTAAATTTGACTCCAGCTGTCATGGACAGGTTTCCTCAAAGCCGCAGGAAAGGACCTCATTCTTTGGCTTCCTTTCCCTGATGGGTGCTGTTGGTAAGGTGGGCAGGACCTACAAGCGAGCAGGCAGGGGGGCAAAAGTTCTCTGTTAACCCAAGGGCCTGTCTGGGTCACCCTGTGGTTGATGGTAGGAATGGGGCCCAGAGGTCTACTTGGGAGAGCCCTGCACCTATGAAGGGTCTAACGGATCTCCAGTACCTCCACTGCAGCCATGCAATGCTCTCTTGGTGCCACTGGAGTGCTTTGAAATGCCTTTCTGGATGCCTCTTTCAATAGGCACTCCCACCTGGAAGCACACCTGAACCAATAAAGACATCATCCACCCAACATCTCTGGACATGGAGGTCAGCGGGGTTTGGTGAGAATGTGAGCAAGAAACAATTTTAAAAGATGCCAGTCATGCTCTTTTAGATTGTTTACCCCCAGAACGCACCACTGAAATAAATAGGAGTGGAGTCTGTGGTATGAAACACAAGCTGTGTTAAAATGAAACCACCCCGTAACCCTGGTCGTGGTTTGGTTCCATGGGGGGCTCCTGTGGGGGGAACCTCACCTTGTGTCAGGCCGCGGCCGGAGAGGTTGAGCTGCCCGCTCTTCCTGGCCGCCTTCAACAGACCATGCGGGACCGCTGCCTCTGGCTGCTCCGCTCTGAAGCCCGCCAGAGAGTCCAACTTGTCCGCACCTTTCCTCCGAGACATCGTCCAAACCCGGAAGCAAACAGGCTGCCTTCTCTCCGTCACTCCGTGCTCAGCTCATGGGTGTAAAACCACAACCTGACATCGCATCCCTGAACTTCGCTCAGTGGCGCATGAAGCAGAAAAAAGCCCTCTTCCTTTTCTTCTTCTTCCTTTTTTGGGTTTGATGGCGGATCGCAGCCATACATGGAGCATTACCGCCACCAACTGGAAAAATGAGTCATAGAATCAGCTAACAGTGTAGACCTGCCCGCCATAGGCACATTTACAATGGCCCTTACAAAGAATGGGGCACAAACACAACAAAACAAACAAACGAACGAACAAAATAAACAAATGTGTAAACAAATAAATAACAACCTACATCTTTATGTCCTCTTGTACAGCCTTGTTTCTTTTAAAAAATTCATCAACAACCTGCACCCTACTCCCACACCTGAACAAAGTTTTCAAATTCATCTCCCTCAACCCTTGTTCCTTCAACCTCTTCACTATGGTCTCTCCACTCACACTATAACCCCTGCACGGAAAAAGTACATGACCCACCGACTCCTCCTCTTGACAAATGTCACATCTCCCCGTATCATGCTTTCCTATGATTTGTAATGTCCTGTTTAACCCACTGCGTCCTATTCTAAACCTTGTAACAATGATTTCCTCCCTCCTATTCCCTCCTTGCATCTGTCCTCTCTTACATCTTTCTTTATTTGATAGAGATGTCTCCCTGTGCTCTCCGTTTCCCACCTCTTTTGCCACTCTTGTTTCACCTGTGCTGACACCACATTCTTCACCTCAGCCTTGCTGCTTTTTACTCTAATTTTCACACTTGGCTTTTCTAGTGCATCCTTAGTCATTCCGTCCGCCTTTTCATTCCCAACAATCCCACAATGTGAAGGCACCCAAAAAAACCCCACCTCTCCCCCTCATTGATGCATACTGGTCACTATCATAAGAATATTATATATATTTTTCAGATGACTGCCTGAGTTAAATGACTGGATGCTGGAAAGAACTGATGTCGAGTCTGAACATATGAACACTTTCTTCTGCCCAGAAAACTGGGCCCACTGCAGAGCAACCAGTATAGCCACCATCTCCATTGTATACACTGCCAGATTGTCAGATGTTCTCCTGTTAATCAGAATACTTGCACTTAGGACAACAACTCCAAGTCCTGTTTTACCTGTTTTTGGGTCCTTACTTCCATCTGTAAAAATGCAGACATATCCCAAATACTTATGCTCCAAATAATAATCGAACGCTGACACAAGGTCAATTTTCCCTTTTTCTTTTTCCTTTAATTCCAACAGATAATGAAGGAAATTAGTCATTTAACAATTTGCAATAACTGATTCTTTACTTATTCTTTGCTAAAATGAGGGTGAAAAGTT